>MU224216.1:1081763-1093229 GCA_018584345.1 Thuja plicata
ATGATATCAATGATGAATCATGGTTAGATAACATTGTCAATGATATTACAGGAAAAGACCCTGCAGAAGAAGTGCAAAAAGATGAAGATATCAATGTTGCACAGGGCAATACCGACGGACAGGATTCAACTATTAACACTGCAGAAGTCAATACACCGACAAACATGAATATATTAATCGATGCTATTGATATTGAATCAAGTCAAGAGAAATCATCTAAGAAAGATGATGATATACCCAAGGACATGGGTAATGATGAAAATAAAGATGCATCAAATATTCAAAAGGATATAGATACAGAAATGAAAGATGCAACCGACACTCAACAAGAAGTGTCTACTGAAAAAGACAAAGGAGCAGATAACAAAATAGATGAAACATTGAGAAAGGATGAAGAGAAATAAAAGAGTGAAAAAGTCAAATAGGATGAAAGCAAGGAAGAAAAAGAAGATAAATTTGTTGATACACCCAAGGCAAATGGGGAGACATCTTCACAAAATGAGCTGGTGGACTCAGAATAGAAACATCAAGATGCTTCATCTTCTCGACTCTCACCCACCAAATCAATCCAATCTCAAGGTTTACAAATGGTAGTACACCAATCTGCCACCCAGCCAAAGAAGAAAAAGAAAAAGGCATTGAAGAAAGATATCTTGGCTGAAACACTTGATGAGGTAATAGAAATACCCAAGTGGGATGTATCTACTTTAGATACTGAAGCACTTCAAAAGTTTGGAGTGATGTGTCAAAGAAAGGAAATTCAAGAGAAAATGAGAAAGGCACAGAAGAAGCCCAAGCACTTGAATAGGCAAGAGATATTCTACATCAACTTGTTCTAGATCTCAAAATTGAAGATAACACATCAGTCATGGAACAAATAGAAGTTCTTACTGACGCCATCACAAATCAGAATGTAGATGCAGAGAAGGCAATGGAAGAATAGGCAGAGATGAAGTATCAACACAAACTAATTGATAAGATCAACCAAGAAGTAGCAAAGAACAAGGTAAATCTATCTGAACTAGCAAGTGAATTAGAACCTACGATTGTTGAAGCTGTTACCTTAGTTTAGAAATTATGCACATTAGAAAATTTCACTAAAGAAAATAGTGAAAAGCTGTCACAATTAGATTCAGATCTAACAGCTAGTGCACTGAGTTTAACCTCTGACGCAAACACTATAAAGATGCATCATGAAAAGATAACAGAGGTAAAAAAATTGAGACAAGAAATATGGGATGTAGAGACTCAATTTAGAAATGAGGTTACAGAGCTTCAAGCTCAAATTTTACCAAACCTCACCACTCTGCAACAACATATTACAGATGCAAGAAATCTAGTCATGACACTAGAGATGTCTATGGTAGACAACATTTATGACATGCATGTGATGATATCACTTGAGCATTTGGCTCTTGAGAATTTAAAGGAGAAATGGGAGAAAATGATGGAGGAAATCAAAGCCTCACATTCTCACATTTTTGAAAAGATGTAAGTACCTTTTCCCTCATTATCAAAAAAGGAGGAATGTATACATATGTACAAAATACTATATGAGGATATTTATAATGTATGTAAAACAAAGATAGACATGTACATAAACTTACACTTACCAGCATATGCATAGGGGGAGTCATTTCATGACTAAGGAAGAAGTATACACAAGTGTACATACTAATGCATCAAGTATGTTGCACATATCAGTTTTTGATACTAATGTCAAAGGGGGAGATTGATGACATTAAGTTTTTCCATTAGTATACTTAAAGGGAAAAATATGATGAAGGTCATCGGTATAAGCATAACCGGCGAATAGTAAGCATAACCGGCGGACAACAAGCATACCCAATAGGACAAAATATCTAACGTGAAAATGCTAAGTATAGAAATTACCGACGACAAGGATAACCGATGATACAGTTTTGAGAACATTGCCGACGGAGTAGAAAAGGAATACCCAATGAACAGTTCAAGTAAGGAACACAGACAGAGAAGAAAACCGACAGACTGACAGAGCAGCCTGACCATCAAAACTGACAATCAGTTAAAGAATCCGCAAAAAGTGGATCTGATTTTACACGTCAGATAAAGAAATGTAATTCTATTTATAGAGTTTTTATTTGTTTTAAATCTTAACTTGAGGGTCAAGCAAGCATATTGTAAATATTTTAAAGCATCCTAACGGATCTAAAACATATCTAACTAAAGATCAAGGTCAAGTTGTAAACCTTGGATCTAGAGTTAATTTGAAAAGCGTGAATCAAGAATAGAGCTAAAAACTAGTATAAATAGATGTTCCATCATTTGTAATATAAGAGACTTGTAATAATTTGAATATGATAGTAGCTATGGAGAGCATCTAAGTAGAAGAAGAGAATTCATGCAAAGTTCAGAAACAAATCACAGCAGTTATCAAGAACACAGGAAGGCTACCGATGAGCAGAGACAAGGTATTACTCAATCACGCAAGGTGATTACATACATACATTGTAAGATATATAGGATCTGTTATCAAAAATTAGAGATTGCATTCACTATCAGATCAACATTTATATTGTAGTTTCATTCTAACAAGTGCATCACAACAGAAATCCTTGTGTAGAAGGTGGACTTAACAGTTCTTTGATAAATCTCTTAACAGAGTGCACACCTAACGGTGTTGCTAAAGCTTCAAACGAAGTAGATCCTAACAGGTCTCCACTCTAATAATCCTAATAGGGTAGATAATCATAAGTGATCATTTGTAAGCCTTTACCGGCTCCCTTCTTATCTGTAGATAGTGAATTTTTGTGGGTAGACATCCCCACCGCAGTTTTTACTTCCTAACATGAGCTTTTTGCGATATCATATCATATCATGTGTTATGTGTTATTTATTTTCATGAATGTTTCTTGAATGCTTATACATATAAAGAACTTATATTATGATTACACATACATAATCAAAGATGAACAGATAGATAGGTGTATACAAATCTGATGACACAAAGATTAATGGGCCAATCACATGAAAAGTTTTAGAGGTACTGATTCACCCTTCCCCTCTTAGTATATCATTCCAATAATTTCAACACTCCTTACCTATGTCATCATGTTGTGCCAAGAGTATGCCTAATGTTGATTCCATTGCTGAGATATACAGAAGCAATGGTCTACCTTGGACTGGTGGCACCAGTATAGGAGACTTGAGTAGATAGTCCTTGAATATTTAGAACACTTGTCCGCATTGCTCTATCCATATGAATTTGATGTCTTTGTGCAGTAGATGTTGGAATGGGTGGAACTTATCTTCTAGTTGATCTATGAAGCACCTGATTGATTGGAGCCTTCCTTGCAACCCCCTTAGTTTCCTTAGGTTGGATGGTGGTGGCATGTCCAATATTGCTTTTACTTTCTCTGGTTCTACTTCAATGCCTCTATGTGACACTATAAACCCAAATAGCTTCCATGTTGTGACCTCGAATGCACATTTCTTTGGGTTTAAAAAGAATTTTTATTCCTGCATTTTGTCAAAGATTGGTCCCAATACTTGTAGATGATCCTTGTGAAGCATTGAATTTTCTAGGATGTCGTCAACATAGTCTTCCATTGTTTTTTGGATGAGATCATGAAAGATAGTTGTCATAGCCCTTTGATACGTTTCTCTGGCATTTTTTAGACCAAACGACATGGCGTTCCAATAATATTTGCCCCAAGTACATGTGAAATTTGTTTTATGTTGGTCCTCTGGCGTGATCCTTATCTGATTATACCCTGAAAAGCCATCCATGAGTGATAGCATTTGATGTCCAGCAGTTAGATATAGTATCATTTCAATGTTAGGAAAAGGAAAGTTGTCCTTGTGACAAGCTATGTTAAGATCTCTAAAGTCTGTGCAACTTTGAATCTGACCACTGTGCTTTGTAACTAGTACTGGGTTAGATATCCAGTCTGCGTATGGGATTGGTCTTATGAACTTAGCATCCAAGAGTTTTTTCAATTCTTCCTTGACTAGAAATGCAACATGGGGATGCATCTTTCTTAGCTTCTATTTGATAGGTTTGGCGTTGGGTAGCATTGAGAGATGATGCAACACAAGCTCCAGATCTAATCCTGGCATATTTGAGTAGGACCATGCGAAATTGATCATTTTTTTCTTGAAGAAACTAATGAACTATTCTCTCTCCTCTGGGGTGAGTGATTTTTCCAAGTAGATGTTCTTTGGATTCTTGTCATCTCCCAAGTTGACTTCCTCTATTTCTTTTTCTAACAATGCCAAATTTTCCTTTGTTAAGGGGAGGAGTTCCTTCTTTCCATCTTCTAGGGCCTCAGTGAGGTTTTCACTAGAGGATATGTCTTGTTTTATCTTTTTATCCTTTTTTGTTTTAGTAAGCGTCTTTCGGTTTTCACTTACTGACGATTCTTTTTTATTTTTCAATTTGTTTTGATGACTGGAAATAGGAGCTTCCTCCCCAAAGTATGTTGATCTGTCGAGGTCAATGGAGAAACCAGATTTATGGTCTCCTGATGGAATTCCCTTTGTAAGTCACATGAAGTCTGCAATAGCCTCATCATTCTCAAAGACATCTATATCTGGTGGTCCTTGTTGATCCCACTCAATTAGCTCTGGGTGTATAAGACATAGGCCCTTGTGTGGGGTTGACTCTATTTAGTTGAAGGGGACTATAGAGATGGTTCTGACAAACCTATATTGTGATGTGGACGCACCACCTAATGAATTGTTATCGACATGTTTTTCAATGCAGGGTTGGTCATCAATGGATAGTTGGTTAAACAGGTCATTAAGGTGTATGGTGGTGGTTGACTGAGAGGAATAGTCTAGGATCGACGGTTCAGATTCATGAAGGGATCTCCACTCATACTCATGGGAGTCAGTTTTTCTAGAACGCTCGTCAGATGTATCACTTCCTTTGTTATCGTTGATGGCTATGTTGAGTTTTATTTGGGTTCGAGAGGTCCCCACTTCGGTGGGAAACAACTGTTGTAGTATGTTTCTTATCAAGATGTGTTATGGGTTTTTCCCCCAGTGCAACTCTTCTATTTGTTCTCGATCAACTTATATGTCTTGGATGATAGGGACGGTTCTTTATTTCCCATAGCCTAACCCTCTCTTGTTTCTATGGGTTGGCGGGAGAGACAGTTCCATTAAGCCTTGTTGTCTTGCCCCCAGACCAGTTGTACCATCATACCCAAATCTTTGTAGCATTGTATAACCATTTCCATAGTTTGATATGGGTAGGGGTTGTTGAAGTGTCTCTTGTGGGTCTTGGTACAACCATGTATTGATATCATATTCAAATGGGTTTTCTTCTGTAATGTCTCCCCATCTAAAAAAAGTTGTGCATGGTCATCTGAATAGAACAGGCTCTAGAGTTTCTGTTATAATAACCGATTGTGGCATGCCATATGTTCTTGGGCTCTAAGGCATGTTCATGATAGTGAAAATTTCCTTGTAGCTGTATTCACCAGAACCCTTGTTGGTAATGGATATTTTCCCCGATTTCCATGTGACATCCTTAGGATTTGAATCTAAAGAGGATGGGATGCTTGCATCTTGGTTTAAGGGTACCTGGTTATCAGTGCTGATTTGGACCACATTACAGTATTGGAAAGGATTTGGATCTCCCTCTATGATGATTTCTTCTTCTTGGTGTGGGAACTTGATGCACTAATGGTATGTTGAAGGTACGGCTTGCATCTCATGTATCCATGGTCTCCCTAGTAACATGTTGTGTCCCAACTCAAGATCTAGGATCTGGAAGGGAGTGTTCTTGACAACTGGGCCAATCCAGACATGTAGAATGATGATACCTTTAGAGGATCTTTCCTCTTCGTCGTAAGCTCTGATATTTATCCTCCTTGTGACATCAATGCTGGATTCTAAATAGCCTAGTTTCTTGATTAACTTTAGAGTATAAATGTTTAATCCATCCCCACCATCAACAAGGACTCTATGGATAGTTCTTTTGTGGACCGTCTGTGAATGTTGCATGTTTGTTAGTAGCTATATGGTTAACCATCATTTGGAAGCTCTCAGGGGTTATGTCCCTTGGGAAAGCTGCATTCTGAAGGGCTTGATCAAGTTCCATTTTATGTTGTAGAGATATGCGCAAGAGGTCAAACATGGAGATTTGGGCAGGTGTGCGCTTTAGTTGATCCACCAGGCTTGTCTATGGATCTGAGGTTGCTTGAGGGTCGGCTGGTGTAGCAGAAGAGGAAGGTACTCCTTGGAAGACAACTCTGGTATGATGTGTGGTTACAACACATTTGTTACCTTGGTCTCTGATAGTGATCATAGCCACATGGCTATCTGAAGGGTTGAGGCAATTGATAACGTTATCACTATTGGCATAAGTATAGTTGACCTATTTTGATGGTCCACTAGACCCGGAGGATTTCCCTTTATTGTGATCATGAGATGTATCATTGAATATCGTATGATCAGTTGTTCCTTTGGTTTGGGTATTTGTTACATCGATGACCACTATGTCAATCAGATCTTGGATAGCGTGTTTCAATTGGTATCAGTTAGGTGTTTTGTGTCCCTTCACCTGATGAAACTCACAAAAGTCATTGTCATTGTACCACCTTGGTTTGTTTGCACCATGTTTGAATTCCCTAATTTTTGAGAGAGTGATAGTGTTGGATTGTATCAGCTTTCATAAAGATGATTCTATCAGCTCTCCTAATGGTGTGAAATCTCATTGCTGGAATTGAAACCGTGGTTTGCGTTGAGTTTGTTGTTGACTTTTTGACACAGTGGCCGCTTGGACAGGGCGAGGTTGGTTTTAAGTGTATTCTTGTGGAGTGGGCACCATAGGTTGTTGGTTGGCCACAGGTGTGCCTTGTAGTGACACTTTGGGTTGTGCGTAGTTGACTGTCTTCACATCAATGACACCATCATTGGTGACAATTTTGTTTTTGTTCCACCACTTAGCTTTGTCTGTTGTAGTTTTGTTTGTATTCATTTGGGTCGAATCTACAAGGATTCCTCGTTTGACTAAGTTTTTCTCACAACGAACTCCTCATTTTATGAGTTGTGTGAAGTTTGGAGCTAACTACAATTTTGTTGTGAATGACATGTTTGGAATCAGATTGTCAATGAACATAACTATTAGGTCTTTCTCGGGTACATCATACATTATTTGGCTTGCAGTATTCCTCCATCTCTATAGGAATTTCACAAAATACTCTCCTTCCTTCTGTTTGATATCACAAAGGTTCTTGATACTGACCTTGCACTTGATGTTATGATGGAAGTGAGCGATGAACTTTTTAGCCAATTCACCCCAAGACTGAATTCCATGAGGTAAATGTGAGAACCATTCCATTGCTGGCCCGGCTAGGCTTTGTGGGAATAGTCACATTAAGTATGTCTCATCATGTGCGACTTCATTGCAACTAGAAAAAAACTCTCAGATATGTTCAATAGGGTTGGTATTGCCCCTATATTTATTGAATTTCGGTACCAAGAAGTGAGTTGGGAATGGAGACATGTGAAGAGAGTGATCAAAGGGGTATGGGTATAAATCCTCTGTGGTGTAGGACTTAGTTTGCCTTTGATTTGGCATATCCATCATTTGGGTTTGAAGGGTCTACATTTGTTGGATCAACATGTCTGTTTGATACTAAGGTTGATGTGTGACATTGTACCTCTGTGTTGTAGTAGGTATGAGGTTGCGCCTCTGCGTCCCTTTAGTAGGAACATGGGACCTTGTCCTTGGGACTTGATATTGATTTCCTACCACATGATTCTGAAATGGGGGAACGTGAGTGGCCGAAGGTGGGTTTTGATGTGTTTGTTGTTGGGGTTGGGCATGTTGTTGTTGTTGTTGTTGAAGTTGGGGTTGGGGTTGCTGCTGCTAAGGTTGGATTTGTGGGAACTGAAGCTGGGGTTGATATTGTTGGGGTTGGGGTAGCTGCTGCTGAGGTTGGATTTGTGGGAACTGAAGCTGGGATTGTTGTTGCTGGGGTTGGATTTGTGGCAACTAAAGTTGGGGTTGGATTGGTTTGAATGAGCAAAGGTGTATTCTTGGGTGGGCATTGACTGTAATTCAGACCTGCAGAGATGGATCCCTACAGGAGTGATGTGTTTATCCCAAGGCTGGTAGGAATTGACTGCAGTAGCGACATAGTTTTGGAATAGTTGCTATTTGTTGGTGGTATGGAAAGCATAGCATGAGAGCTTGATTGGCCAGGCCATGAGACCGAAGGTGGAGGTATACTAGTGACCATGGGTACACTTAGTTGTGAGCCTGTCATGCTTTGAATGGAAGAGGTGCTTACTTAGTTTGTGCAATTGGTTTGATTGGGTATCGTATGTGCCAGTGTTGGTATTGTCAAAGGTGGGAAAATTTGAGAAACCATAGGTAGTATCTGAGAGGGCTGAGTAGTGTTTTGACCTGTGAGAGGGTTTTCGGGCCATATGGTCGACACACTAAATTCAGTGGGGAGTTTGACTCCCTTCTTTATCAGCATGGCTAAGAAACGTTCAGGGTTCCTCTCTACAACAACATCAACTACTTGTGTGGAATAAGAATCTTGATCTATATCTTCAAGCTCCTCTTCTGTGACATTTTTGAAAAAAGATGACCCACAGGGTTGTTCAATGAATAGAGAAGAACTTGTGTTTATGAAAGGATCGTCCTCTTGCTCTATTTCCCAAGCGGGGAATCTGTTGATATATGACTCATCAGGTTGTGTTCTAACCTTCGACCTTGTGTAAGGCCCTCCATGAGGTGTATGAGACATAGTGTGGTCCAGATTTTGTAACTAAAACAAGTGATATAATGCAAACCAAAAAGGATAACCTTTCTAAGGAAGTTTGAGTTATGTTTTGGACAAGGGTAATTCTACGGGCAGATGTTGATTTATCTTGATCTCAAAGTTTTGATGATTTAAAAGTAAGATTTGTCGACCTTTTCCTGGGACAAAGTCACTGATAGATTTAATGATGATGTTTGAGATGATAAGATCAAGATATTTTGAGTCTGAACTTTCAAACTAACAATGTTTTAGACAATAATCGTGCTTTTCAAAGAAGGGATGATCTTTAATGTTTAGAGATTCACACAATGTTCTTCACATTTTCTTGGGATAGACATTGGTCTTTGACACAAGATGGAGAGTATTTTCAAGGTTTTTAGGTCAAAACAGGTCTAAGATATCTATGGTCAACTACGACACAACTCCACCGATTGCGACAAAGTGAATGGTTGAGTGCTGTATTTTATCACCAATTGTGGTAATAAATAGGTCAATTGTGGCAATAAACAAGTTAACTACGACAAACTTTCATCAATTGAAGCAAAATGCGGGCAATTGCGATAAAGGGGAAACAGTCTCAAAAATACTAGAAGATAGGTATCATTGTCTGACAATTTTGATTTTTTTGGAACAAGGCTTCTGATTTGCAAGATAGTTGATGTTGACAACCCTAGACTTTAACACGTTTGACTCATTTTGATAGTTTGGATGTTTGTTTTGCATTTTAGAAACTGATCAAAGAACAAGCACAATATACACTGTGTTTTGAAGAATGAAGACTGACAATGTGTATGTTCTACAACTCTTTCAAGTTGAAATGTTATCACGAGGTCTCAAGAATGAACAGTCAGATTAATCTAGGTCAATGACTTCATAATACAATGTTATAGGCCCAATGCTTGAATGTTTGTTAGCTCACACAACATTTGTCACACTGCTAGGACACAAAGGTCCATGACTTAGTTGCCCGTGTTTTTGTCGTTGCCAGGTATTGTTTCCATGGAGTGAAGATCTATTTCACTACACAAATACTTTGAGACACATATGTTGGGAATCTTGGGGGGAAATTTTGTAACCCCTTGCACTATAATAAGGTATCTGTTCGGAGGTAGATTGGGTTGGCCTGTAATTAACAAGGTTGTAGTAAGGGTATGTGGCATCTATCCAATTGGTTTGTACGTGTGTGACTCACTTAAGAGCCTAGTTGACCACGATGGCTCCTTAGGGATATTCACCCGATCCAGACTATCATCAAAACACCTCGCCCGAGCTTGGCTAGATAATATGAAACTTTGGTTCGCGCCTTGTTTATATACTAATCATAAGGATTACCAGTTTAAGGTCATCCTCTGAGGAAAAAGCACATTCCCTAGACATGCCTTTCTAAAAGTATAAAGGTGTCTAATCTAACAGATTGTGCAAGTGCACCCAAAACTCAAGACACAAGGTAAATTGATTAAACTTTGAAAGTTTGAAATGTGAACTAAGCTACACCACCATACAAGCACAAGTGTTCAATTTTAAGCCCAAAAAGTAAGTGTTGATTGCTTGTTCAATTTTAATGCACCAAATTGAGAGATTCTTTGCCTTTGTTCAATTTTAGTTTCCACGTCAATTTTAAGCACCAAATTTCGAAATGTGAGATGTAAGATGTGTGACAAACACTATTCTTTTAAAGCCCAAATCGACAAGTGAATGAATTTTATATTGTATTGTTATCTTGTCTCCTCGATTCGAACCTGTCAAAAAAAGTGTTTAGTATCTCAAGAAATGAAAGCTTTTCAATCCAAAACAACAGAATATCTGGAAACTCTGGGATTATTGAGATTGCTAAAATTAATGGTGACTTTATACTTACTCTCAAATCTCTTGATTGAATCAATGTACCAGGTGTATGCTTTGCTTTGATCTTCAACTACAATTGCGAGAATAGCACTTTGTTGTGATTGATATTTGGTAGTTCTCCTTCTTGCAGCTCTTAATGCTCTAGCACCTGGTATGCGTCTAATTACCTTCTTTGTCATTCATTGTCAGTTAGCCCTATGTGGAAACCAAGAAGAATAGACAAAAATGTGGCTCTAAGTCAATTATGGTACTGTTTGTTCAATTGTGGCAATCTCTAGTCAATTACGACAGAATATTGGCAATTATGGAAAATAAATTTTCTCTGCGGTAGGATGCTTTCGTTTGTGGCACAGATCAGTTAATTGCGGTAAAGTAAAAGGCAATTGCGACAAAGAATAGGTAACTATGGTCAAATACAATCAATTACAGAAAATTTCTAGAAGATAGAAAGATAGAAGATGACAGAATAGCGATGCGAAAGCCTGCAATCAGTTGCGGTATTGAACCAGTCAATTGCAGGAAAATACGAGCAACTGCAAAATAACATAGATATCGAGAAAATGATGAAAATTTTGGTTTGCAACTGTACACCCGTGGCTGACTGATTTTGTCTATCGTTTGTAAGAGATATTTGGGTTGTTTTCTTCATGTTGAGTTCACCAAAATGTACGCCTCTCTTCATGATTCATGGTACCCAAGCTTTCCAAAGGCGGGGGTTAGTAGCACCATTTTGCAATGATATAAACCAAATACACAAAGCTACCAATAACGAATAACTTAAAACGTAACCAATAAAATGTACAAGCAAAGAAAGGAAAACAAATGAATGCAAACCCCAAAGTGCTTGAAGCTTCTA
>MU224216.1:1093789-1111024 GCA_018584345.1 Thuja plicata
TTAATTAATGGTAATTAATCAATTAAGGTTAATTAATTAATTAAAATTAATTATTTAATTAATTTTGGGAATTTGATTAGATGATTTGGGGAATGAATTTAGAAGAAAATAGATGATTAATTAACGACTAAAAAACCATTAATTAATAGATGAAATGAATTTAGAAGAAAATAGAAGATTAATTAATGATTAAAAACCCATTAATTAATAAATGAAAATTAGTGTTTTTAATTGCAAGTCGCAAGTCTGTCCATTTTAGGGTGTCTACAACGACCTTAGTGTTTTTTCCTGACCTCGGAACTAGTTGTCGGTTCTAATCCCACATCCCCTAATTTCTCAAGACCCATGGTCCTGATTTGGGCCTAAAATGGGTGGGACATAGCGGCTAAGGTGTTATGTTCTTGGGAACATAACCCTATAACCATTGTGCTCCCCGATTTTTGAGCCCAAATTTAAATTGGATCCTCGTCTCCGTGATCTAGCAGAGGATTATAATTTATAATCGACTCTCTCAATTCGATATAAAAGCAAGCTTCATAGTTTATTTTGGTATGTTGAAATCAATTACAAGATTGGAGACCCAATTTGAAGACATCCAATGAAGTGAGTACTTGTGAATCAAGGCTACATCAATCTTCTATCAAGCATTGAAAACATTTTCAACATCAAGATGGAGATAAAAAAAGATTATGATGATGACTAGAAGATCAACGACTGATGATTGGCTTCTATCCTTCCTCTTAGGATTGGGTATGGTTTCTTGTTATCTTGAAATCTACATACTTATGCTTCAGATCTACACTCATTGCATGCTTTCAATCACACATTGATGGTATTTTCATATAGGGTTTACTCTATCACACTAGAGTAGATCTTTACATTGCATTTATGCACTTTAGCTCATATCAATTTAAACATACTCTAGATTAATGAGAACTAAACACTCATATCTCTATTATATTGGCTATCTGTGGAGGTGGAAATAAAAAAAATGGGGGGTTGATCAAGGAAAACCCCTATATAGTCACCCACACACACATTTCTCAAATTTGCAAGTGCAACAGACCCGAGAATTAGTTGTGATGAGGTTTATGTCATCTCGTCCCTGAGACAACCACTCTATAGTTTGTCCCAGTGGAAAACCCTAGGTACAAAATGCCTCAATCATTTTGTTCCCTACATAAACCAGTGAAATTGAAATTAAATACACTTACCAGACTCAGGATCTCAGATTTTCAATTAGAGGTATTTTCATGATTCCGACAGTCGAGAGTTCAAATTTGAGTCTTCATTTCTCATATTTTTGATTCTAGGTGCACTCAAATATATCCTAATCTCCTTCTATATCTTCTTTTTAGTCTGATTAGATCATTTCTTGTCTTAATTAGTCATTTTAATAAAAAAAAATATCTATCCCCTTCTCGATTCTAGGCAAAAAAATGAATAGAAACCCTGAAAGCAAAAATCTTGCATGAGCATCCCACTGAATTGGTGGTGTTAATCTGATTTGTCTAGAGGTGATTTCATATTCCAATGTGTGTTGCGAATCGGGGAAAAACATCTTTATGTGCTCCCATTTTCATAATACACATTTTGGTGAGCCCATCTCTTTCATGCATTATACCTTTTGTTTTGGTTAGTCAGATATTTCATGTGTATGTTTTCAATTATAAAAAGAACAAAAACATTATGCTTTTCATTTCATTATTTAACACATTTCCACTTCTAGTTTGGTGTTTAGATCTGATTTCTATGCATTTCATTGTTAAAGTTTATGCATTTAGTTTTGATTTTCGCATTCATTGATAAAAAAGGGTAAAAATTGCATATTTGTTTCATAGATCTAGTTCATTATTGCATTACATTTACATGATAAAAATGATAAAAAACCAAAAATATTTATTGTCATGCATTGTTATGTGTGTTTAGATTAGTCTTGTTATGCTTTGTTTCATTACATTATCTTATTGCATTGCAAAATGTTTGATTTCCTTGTACAAATATTTATTGCCTTTGATGTTTCATTTAGTAGTGAAGAATTTGATATGATGGATGAAGTCCTTGATAATTTCATTCCTACTGAGTCTTCCTCTCAACCCTCTCAACTACCCCTTTTCCAAAATTTGACAAATGTGATAGAAGGATTTAGGGTATACAAAAATTCCCTTTATTAACATCTCAATGATTTCTCTCCCAAAGATTTTCTCCCTCATGAGGACATATTGATGCATGAACATAATTTTTAGTACTCCTCTCAATGATCTCCCTCTTTGGGATGAAGCATTAGAAAATGATATTGATTATTCTCTTGATATGTATCTCCCCCATGAGAGTACCTTTGTGCAAGAGGATGATTTTGTAGTGGAATTTTGTGATTTTGTTGACAGTTCCCTTAAGGACACTTCCCCTCCTATCACTTTCAATAATCTTCCCTCTAGAGATGAAGTATTAGTGAGTTGTGGTTTTCCTTCTCCTAAAGTTTTTTATGAAAATACCTTAGCAGTAGAGGATCATATCCTTGATGTTTTCTCTTTTCCAAATAAATATTTTAAGGATAAATAATCTAATACCATTTAAGATACCCCTCAAAATAACCCAATGATTATTGTAAAAGGTGCTACACAACTCGATTATCATGTATAACACAGAGGATAATATCCTTGATGCCCTCCCTTCTATAAATGCAACCTTGGCCAACACACAATGATCCCAATCAAGTCAACATTATTCAATCTCGACCTCCTCC
Source organism: Thuja plicata (assembly GCA_018584345.1). Taxonomy (NCBI): domain Eukaryota; kingdom Viridiplantae; phylum Streptophyta; class Pinopsida; order Cupressales; family Cupressaceae; genus Thuja; species Thuja plicata. The sequence goes on from MU224216.1 coordinate 1,096,536, forward strand.
TTCAATTATTTCTCCTATATAAATAAGCAAACTGTCAACTCTTCAAGATGATGATTGGGGAACTTTACACTTCACACCAACCTTTCGTAGTAAAGACAAAAGCCTTGAATTTGAGGCTCAAACACCTTATTCTAACACATGTATGGATATTGATTGGGCCTCTTTAAATTTCAGTCCAATTCCACCTAAAAGAGACCCTTATCTTTTTGATATTCCAAACCTTGATTATGGACATGGTATAGGATGTGTGCAACAAATCATTGAAACCAATGAGTAATATACATCACATTTTTCTAAAGAGACTCTAGGTTTCCAACCTTCTCGTTTGTCCAATCAATCTATAAATTCCTCCTAATTCCTCATTACAACAAGAGAATATTGTATTTGAGCTTTACCATGCCAACTTAATTACTCTTCCTTAAGAAATAAATGAAAAAAATAGGGCACATAAGAAAGAGAATTCTTCCATTTGTATGTATTATCACATTACTGGACATAAGACTATTAAATGTTATGATTTGAAATGTAAAATTCAAGAATTCATTGATTGTGGTATGATTGAAATGAAATTTAACAATGAATCACATATTTTTCATGATCATTCTAAAAAACATCTATGTTCCTATTATGTTGCTCCTCACTATGTCACATTGATAGCCTATACTTTGGGGCTCATTGTCATTTATGGTGGTCCAATTTTAGGTTCAATCAAAATCTGTGAGTGACATAATAGTTTTATTTATTCCTTGTATCCACACTTGGGTGGCAAGGGTACTATTTAATTCTCATATCCCAAAAACCCATTTCCTCTCCTTGTTGATGTATTTATTTTATATGTCCTTTTTTGCATGGATTTGTTTGTTTACATAAGGATCTCTTTTTCATGAGATTTGCATATCGAGTTTACAACCTTTTCTTTTCTTGAAAGTGCATGTCTAATAAATGACACGTTCACTTGGGATGCATAATGTGTTGTCCTTTGCCAAGTATTCCCTTACCTATCAACAGGGAAGGTGTGACTACTTGGTCCACCTTCCTCATTTTCTCTTCTTTTCCAAAAGACCCAATATCCCATTTGTTGACTTGTTTCTTTTATAACATGATGTCCTTTCTTGCATGGATTTGTTTGTTTTACATAAGAATCTTCTCTTTTTCAGGAGATTTACATCCTGATTTGCACCTTTTCCTTTCTTAAACGATCATGTTTATTACAAAAAAATTCACCACTTAGGGTTTATAATGGGTTATGTTTTCCCTTTCCATCACTCTTTGGGGGGAAAGGTTTCATTCATCAATCTCTTATTCCTTTCTAAGGATTCACCTTTTCTCTATTATGCGGTATTTTTTGGTCACGTGATATCCTTTCTTACATGGAGATTGTTTATTTACATAAGGATCTTCTCTTTTTTAGGATATTTACATCTTGAGTCACAACCTTTTCCTTTCTTGGAAGGCATGGGTATCCTAAATAAATACCCTTACTTGGGGGCTTAGAGTGTGTTATCGTTCATCAAGAATACATTTTTCACCTAGCAATAGGGGGTTAAAAGGGTACATTCTTGTTCTCCTCCCCCTCATTGTCTTTAGATGTTATTTTTGTTCAAGAACACCTCTTGAAGGTAGACATGTTTTAACCAAGATCTCTTCCTTTCAAGGGTCTCTTCCCAATTATGGATATCCTTTCACGATTATCTATTCCTTGGTTAATAAGGGCATTCGCTCTTTGCTAGGGTTATAGCATACATTGTTGTTTTAAGGATATATCCTTGTTGTTGAAATTAGGTATCCTTATTCTCATTTCCTGGTGATGCCACCTATTCCTATGTCATCATCATAAAGAAGGGGGCATATATGTAGCCTCCTTGTACATCATGCAACATTATTGATCCGTAAGGAGGTAATGCTTTCCTTAGGACTGATCATCCTTATTGATCCCTAAAGAGACAATTCTTTCCTTAGGATTGATCGTTCTTATTGATCCCTAAGGAGACAATGCTTTCCTTAGGCATGATTGTTCTTATTGATGTCTAAGGAGACAATGATTTCCTTAGGAATGATCATTATTATAGATCCACATGGAGACAATGCTTTCTGTAAGACTAATCCCGTAAGCCACTCCTATGCGCAAAATCTTTTTTAAGTCATCCCAAAGCATGATATTTTTATAAGTCGCCCCTATGCATACAATTTTAACTTTTAAAGTTAGAATTGACTAGCATAATGCAGATTGCTAGACCATTAATTCTCCTTCCCTTTTTCTTTGGGATGAATGAAACTATCATACCATAATTTGCTAGCCTTTCTACTCTTTCCTCTTCTTCTCTCATGAATCACCTAGAATAATACAACTTGCTAGCCTATTGGATTCATGGTATTTCTCTCTCCCTTCCATGATCTCATAACTTTTCTAGTAGGTTAGATCATGGAGTGTATTCTTTCCTTGGTGTATGCTTCATTTAATCACTCATATCTTAATCTAGAGAGCTCCAATTCTCACACTATTCATTGCACTTAGATGTTGATTTAGCCCCCTATCTATCCAAATGCTCTATAGAATATTTTGAATTCATTTTGAAACCTATTGATAGCATTTTTCAACAAACTTACGTTAATAATTCATTGTGGTAAACATGATACCTTGTTTCACCTTCGTAATTAGCAAGCCAAAATAGGGGGCATATTGCTACTCGTGGATTTCATCATTCTTTGAGTAAGCCATAGGTGATTTATGGTTTTCAACTAACAAAGGGGTTTTGCATAATTCAGTTCCTAATCTTTTTTTGCATGTATTGCACGGTGGGGGATTCTCTTTTACAATTTTGGAATATACTTTTTCATTTACTATTTTTGTACTTTAGCTTGCATATGCATGCAGTATCATATACCACTAAAGTGGGGGCTAAATCTATAATCGTAAATTGTAAACACCTAAATGGTGTACACGAATGATTGTTTAGAACCTACCTTAGTGTGTTTTTATTATAGCTTACACAATAAGACTTTATAATTACAATTAATGAACACCAAAATTGCAATATGGGTCCTCTATCAATCCAATCTCATTTAAAAAAAAGGTAGGCCCTTATTTCTAAGTGTTCTCCTCTATTTATCCTCCAATCCAATAATTCATTTCATCTCCTAGGCCCTATGCTACCATTTGTGACCTTGGTGTTCTGTCTCGACCTCAAAACTAGTTGTCACTTCTAATCCTGCATCCCCTAATTTCTTGTGACTCATGGTCTCGATTTGGGCCTAAAATTGGTGGATCATAGTGGCTAAGGCGTTATGTTCCTAGGGAAAAAATACCCTAGACATTTTTTTGTCCAAGTTTTGAGCCCAAACTTAAATTGGTTCCTTGTCTTAGTGATTTAGCAGAGGACTAGGATTTACAATCAACTCTCTCAATTCTATCTCAAAATTTGGTATAAAATAAATCTCCACACTTCATTTTGGTATGATGAAATAAATTGCAAGGTTGGAGCCCCAATTTGAAGACATCCCATGAATTGAGAACTTGTAAAACAAGGCTACATTAATCTTCTATCAAGCACACAAGCATTAAAAACATTTTCAACATCAAGATGGAGCTACAAAAGGATTGTGTTGATGACTAGGAGATCATTGATTGATGATTGGCTTGCATCTCTCCTCTTAGGATTGGGTGTGGTTTCTTTTTATATTCAAATATACATACTTATACTTCAGATCTATAATTATTATATGCTTTCAATCACACATTAATGACATTTTCATATAGGGTTTGCTCTTTCACACTAGGGTAGATCTGTACATTGCATTTATGCACTTTAGCTCATAGCAATTTAGATAAACTCTAGATTCACGAGCATTACACACTCTTATCTCTATTATACTAGCTATTCGGGGAGGTGTGAATCACCAAAACCGGGGGTTGATCAAGGCAAACCCCTATAAAGCTACGCACACACACATTTCTCAGATTTGTAGGTGCAACAGACCCCAAAATAAGTTGTCAAATTTTTTATGCCATCTCAGCCCTGATACAACCACTTTGCAACTCTTCCCAATGGAAAACCATGGGTATAGAATGCCTCTGGCATTCTATACCTAGGAATATAATGCCTCATCCATTATGTTCCTTACAGAAATCAATGAAATTGAAAGTATAGATAGTTACTTAACTTGGGATCTCAAATTATTAGCTAGAGGTGTTTTCAGGATTCCAGCAATCAGGAATTCAGACCCGAGTCTTCATTTCTCCAATTTTTGATTCTAGGTACACTCAAATCTATCATAATATCTTTCTACATCTTATTTTCAATCTGATTAGATTTCTTGTCTTAATTAGTCATTTTCATAAAAAATCTTATCTATTCCCTTCTCGATTATAAGTATCATAGGAATAGAAACTCTGAAAGAGAAAATCTTGCATTAGAATCTCTCTCAATTGGTAGTGTTGATCTAATTTATCTTGAGGTAGTTTCATATTCTAATGTGTGTTGTGAATCGGGGAAAAGTAGATTTTTATGTGTTTCCCTTTTCATACTACGCAGCAGTACATGTTAGGAAAATTAGCATCTTTCAACATGGTTCTATCCATTTCTACAATAGTCTTATTCTTTCTTTCAAAAACTCTAATCTATTTTGAAGCTCTTGGAGCAAGTAGTTGCATTCTAATTCCACGTTCTTTACAAAATTTATCAAACTCATATGATGTAAACTCACCACCTCTATTATATCTTAAATTCTTGATCTTAATATCTATCTAATTCTCAACCGAATTCTTAAATGTCTTAAAGCTATCCAAAGCTTCTAATTTTTCTCTTAAGAATGTGACCCATGTCATTCTAGAATAATCATCAATAAGTGAAATAAAATAACTTTCACCATTTAATTATTTTGTCCTTGTGGGTCCACATAGATTTGTATGTATCACCTCCAAAGGTTTTGTAGTCAAGTAATCCTTGTTCTTAAATTTGTTCTTGGTTTTCTTTCCCAAATGATATTTCTACATATGGTGTTAATAGGCTTGATAATTTTGGGTTGATTTCTTACCACCTTAGAAGAGCTAATCTTCACCATATTGTCAAAATTAATGTGTCCTAATTTTGTGTGCCATAACCAATGTTTAGTACTTTGTGCTAATGAACAATATCTTCCTCTGTTTTCCTTACGGTAGTAGACATTTCCATTTGTCCTTATACATTATGGCACTAATCTTCTGGAAGCTTTGTCAATCTCATATCTAGGTCCATGAAAGATAAGCTTGTATCCTTTACTACACACATCTAACTTACACTCAATAGTTTTTTTTTCAGCCCTTTAACATAATAAACATCTTCAGCCTAATGCTTTCCATTAATAGATATAACTCCCTTACTACGATTAGGTGTAGCATCTTGACCAACAAGTGAGAATGATCCTCCATCATACTTCTCAATCTCAAGGAACTTTCTTCTATCATCTATCATATGATTTGAGCATCCAAAATCAATTATCCACGGTATATGTTCCTCTCTTTCATGTAGGGTAGTCTTTACAGTAGTTAATATTTCATTTTTTTCAACAACATTCTAATTTCTAAATTTGTTACTATCATTTTCTTTAATAACCAAAAATAGTACATCATCATTTGAATCATTTCCATCTTTATCTTTTGATGAATGATTCTATATTAAAAAAAACTCTTCTTCCCCTTCTGTGTGTTATCTATTCTTTTAGATATATTATTTCTTCTATACTTATCATTTCTTTCATGATCATTATAATTTTCAAAGTTATCTTCCATAAAAGGGCATTTAGCAACATAATGGCCTATTCTTCCACAATTGAAACACTTCAAGAGTAACTTAACTTTATAATTTATGCATCGCTTCTTTAGTCTTCTTCCAAAATTTGCTTATTAATCATTTGGATCATAACTTATCTCATGTACATCTTCAATCTTCTTTGTGACCTTGAATGTAGGATCCTTCTTGTCATGTTGACAATCTTCAAGATTAACAATCTCAAAGGAAGAGACAACCCTTAAGAGCTTATCCAATGTATATGTATATGTATCATGACTTTGTTGAATAGCATACAATAAGGGTTTGTAGCTTCTAGTCATAGTTCTCATCACTTTTCACACAACATAATTTTCCTCTATAGTTCCACCCAATTCCTTTGGTTTAACTTACAACCTCATTTACCTGGTGTAGGTTACCTTTAATATTTTCATATTTAGACATCCTTATGGTTTTAAATTAATGCCTTAGGTTCTATAACTTGATTTTCTTGATCTTCTTGTCACCTTCAAATATATTGTTCATCTTCTACCAAACTTCATTTGTGTTTTTGCAGGACATGACCTTCACCAACTTTGAATCACAACCCACTAATAATACAATTTTTAGCTTTAGTGTATTCTCATGCAACTTTGAATCACAACCCACTAATAATAGAATTTTTAGCTTTAGTGTATTCTCATGCACCTTGATTTCATTTGGTGTAGAAGCAGCACCAGCTAGAGGATTGTATGGTTTCTATACAATATACCAAATATTAGACAACATGGAATCTAAATATAATTATATTCTTGCCTTGCAAATAACATAATTTGTTCCACCAAACTTAGGTACTATCTGATCATTTGCATGCGTCATCCTAGATCTTCCTTAAGTGGTAAAGCTTCTTCAAAAGGAGCTCAACTCTGATACCAATTGGTTAACACGCCACAGGACTAAGAGAGGGGGGGGGTGAATCACTCTTGACCAAATCTTAAACCTTTTCTATCACAACCACTTATTAATTATTTTTACCCAACTAATCATCAATGAAAGATATTGCAATGAAAATACACACACATGAACACCAAAATTTTACATGGAAAACCCAATGTGGTATAAACTACAGTGAGAATCACACTCACATTAATGAATAATAGATTAAAATTATTTCGGTCACGAGCCAAGGAGCTCACTGCTCCTAAAAAGGACTTGCAAGGTAAGGCACTCAACCTTAGGGAAAGATACAAAGGAGTTGCAAAACTGAGACACGTGATCCTAGGGCAAGATACAAGTCTACACAAGCTGCCAAAAGAGCACACTTTCTTCTAGTAGGCACATGGAAATTATGAATTGAAAAAGATGTAGGGTCTCTCGATCAATCACTGCAATAAACTTTGTCAATCTCAGATACTCACACATCTACTCTTCCACATTTTCTTCTTGAATTGACTTCACATTCAATATACACTGAATCCATGTCAATCCACACTCAACCCAAACATCTGCACACAAATGTATATACGAACTTGATCATCCAAAAATAAAACTAGGTTAGCCATGGTAGAGATGAGAATTATTTACATAAAGTCATCCACCATGAACACTTACGTTCAATATGGTCCACCTTAAGATATAAAGGGGACCCAAATACATCACAACACATAATCCATAATTGAATTGATTAATGTGTGCACAATTCATCATCCCTCAAAGTCAGCACCAAATGTAACATGTAACAAAATAATATAAAATGGTAACCAATCGACCGAAAATATTCTCCAGTGCACATAACTTCATACATATCTCAACATGACATAGAAAATCCATATCAACTTTTTAACTCTTCATTCAATGCATATCTAGACCAATAAATTGTAAATCAAATCAACATAATCAACCGAATCAAACAGAGACCAACAACACAGACCGACATAACTTAACTTGCAGAGAAAAACCAAAATAAGATATCTAAACTAGAACATAGAACAAACATTAGGGACATGTCCACCAAACCGCACACCCAAAAACATTGATGTAGAGGAATGCGAAGCATTCTCTAAACCAGTCCCAACAACCAAACTTACATAGACCTAAGAACAAGATAGTGCAACATTCACAGACCATACATATTAACAACAAAATCACATGCCACCAATATCTTATTTGGAGCAATGTGGAACATTCTTCCTGTTGGTTGCTCTAACTAATGCCTTAAAAACTCTTAAGACTTTTTCCTCTTTTGGCAATGGAGATTTAAGACTAGTGGCCAATTGACAAGGATTTCTCAAGAAATGAGAGAATCCTCCTAGTCTCAGGCTCTGCAGGACCTAGGTGGGTAACCCTATGTAATGTTGTCAAATTGAAAACAAATAACGCTGAACATTGCCCTCTAGCAGATGACTCTCAACAAAATACATCAAAACACGTGTAGACATGCTCACAATTGGCTCAACTCTGATTAAAACACATTCCTGCATAGTTGATAGAGAAAATAACTTAAAACTACACCTAATAACACAAAAGTAAAAGATTTTCAGATTTAAGCATTTGGGTCCTTCTAGGGTTTGTATAAGAAAACCCAATTGACCAGTCCCTTATCCATTTACAGAGTCAACATGAAATGATCATTAGTAATAATGACATAAACACACAACTAGTGATCTATAAACCATCAATGCATTACACAAATGAGACCTCTCGTGAACATGCTAGTAACATTCTTCATAATCTTGAAAGCATTTCAATAATCTCCAATATTCAGTTGAAAGAAAAGTTTAACATGATCATTGAACATGAACCTACAATTGAACATTTGTCACAACAAGTGTGCAACAAGAGCCATTCCAATCTTTGACTATTATGACTCAAAAGAAAACCAAATATATTCAAGAGACATTAACACATGCCTTGAATGTATACAGGTTTGCTTATCAATATCACAAAACTGATTACAACATGTTGAAACTAAAACTTCAAAGGAAAAACCAGTCTTAAATTAACTTGTACAAGCAATTACATTAGAAGAATGGGAAGTGAAACCTTAAAGAAGATGAGAAGAAGAATAAGAAGAAAAGGAAACAACTCTAGATTTGTCATGGTGGGGACATGTGTCCATCTGCTTCCAAACTTGATTTTCAAAAAAGACTTTCCCACTGCTGAAAAATATCTGAATTCTTGCTATTCTGCACTTTAAAATATGATCTGTTTTTTTGAGCCCACCTTCTTTCATCTCACTAAAAATATATGCCCCTGCTTTGCACCTTCCTTGGTCAAAACTGAAAATATCCCATTGATTGAGTCTGCACTTTTGACTCAAAGATATTCCCCTTTGCACTTTCCCGTGAAGTTACACTTTTATTTGTTTGAAAATAATACCAGTTTGTTTCATTTCCTCACTTTGCCTTTCACGTGAAAATATCATGCCTCATATAATCATCATTCTCTTGAGATTCATATGCAATCATTTAGCTTATGGTGAAAATAAACTATTATTCTTGAAAATGATTCACCTCTAATAAATGTCCATCATGACATTCATTTTTCATTTTTAACTCCAATGTGCAAACATATCTTTCTTCAGGCATTCTGTCAAACAATTCACGTACATATTCTGTACATATTTTGGGTTTTAGCTTCCATTAATCTGCACATTTTTCAAATTACTGTTTTGGTATCACATGGATGTGATTTAACAATGGTGTCTACTGCAAAAACACCGCCCCTGTGTTCAATGCAATGACCCCATAATGGCATCATTCTCAACTGCAGACCATATCCTCCATTTTATGTTTATATGGGTGTTCATACCCGTTCCAGAATTTCCAATCTAGTGCAAGCGGGGAAGATACTGATAAAAATCGAAGAATCCACTTTTACACCAACGTCTGCATTTGTTTCAGATTTCTAAAGCCTCAGTTCAACTCTTCTGCGTACTAATCCAGTTGTATTGTATGCTACCCCCAATATATATATCTATGCAACTGCACTTGTGCGCATGTCTTGTGACCAGAAGACAAATTCGTAAAAACAAATATAATTTTTTGTAATTTTCAACCACAAAATATGTAGATCATAAAGAACAGATGCTGAGAATTTCAAGAAAATCTATTTATGTATTTACTGATGATATCCCTCCCTGTTCTCTGACTCCTATATTGACGTGGACAGAGAGGGTGTTAGAAAAAGGTCATTAAATATGGCTTTGAATCTGCCATTAGCATTTGCTTGAATGTTTCAAAAAACCCCTTCATGAGTTTCCCAGCTTCTTTACAAGCTCTTATCATCACTACTTCACATTGTAGCCTAAAATGGGCGCCTAATGAAAATACTATGGCTGCCTCTGTACCTTACTTTGCCAGCCAAGGAAAAGCCCTTCTCAGAAGGGCACAGAGAAACTGAACATCAGACCACAAACCCTAGTACTAATGTCGTCTCCTTGTTTGCGATTTGCCGTTTTGGAACTCCTGTTCTTGTGAAGCTGTTTATACCAATAACCGTTCACTCAAATTGTCAGTACTTTTCAGAAATCTCCTCTAGTGGTTCAGAAATCTCCACTAGTGGTACACAAATGAGTCAATCATGGATCAAAAAAACTAAAAAAAATGATTAATATTTGATATATAAGTGATCCACTACTCTTGACTTTCTTGGGTAACAATTCCAATGACAATGCCAATGATTCAATTGTGGTGAAGTTGAATGGTTCTTAATGAGCCCACAAGGGATCAAGTCTTGTTGAGTGTAAGATTCTGACATCATAAGGAATGAGGCTCAATCTGCCCCGGACGAATTTGGCAGAATGAATACTCAAGTCTTTGTGGTGGCCCTCACTGATTGGTTGCTTCCTGCCTCTATCAAAAGAAAAGGAAAAAAAGCTAAAATCAATATTAGTATATAAATGATCCACATGACTTTATTGCTAACAATAAATAGAGGGATATTAGACCCCCTAATAGTTTAACATTTGGCCCTATGAACTCTGTAGCTGACTGAGATATTTCTCTCTTTCCATTTAATTGCCAAGTGCAGTACTGATCTTTTGTGCTTAACCTCTTTTGCCGACGTGGCAAAGAGCATTTCAGCTCAGGGAAAACAAGCAAGTGGTAGGTCGGTGGGGGAAGAGAAATATCCCAGAGAGCTACAGAGTGACCCCACTATTGAACCTGCAACCAACTTAAAGAAGTGCGTCCCACAGTATTTCATGTGCTCAACTGGTTTTGGCAGTAGAATTATAATATCATTGGGAAAACCATTGTTTTTTTCACCTTGGCCAATTAAATACCATGAGCGATGTCATTTGCTTTTTTACACAATGTTGGGCCCATAGGAAACCATTTGAAAATATTTTTGACAAAACATTATTATATCCCGTGGGCATCCATTAATTTTGAAGGCCTCCAAAAGAAATACAATCAATAATGTTTTAAAACATTATTGAAAGAAAGTTCTAAATAAGAATTGTTTTAAATTGCCACTTATAATCTAGATGCATGATATTATTTTTAATATTATTTAAAACATTGTCATTGTTTATGAACTAGGAAGGAGAGTCTCTCTGATAATTTGAAATTGTCACTTATAATCTAGATGCATGATCTCATTTTTAATATTATTTTAAAATATATAATATTTTAAATAATAAAATAATTCATATGCAATTTGAGAGAAAGCAATGTCATGAGAGTCGGGTCTCCATGTGGGCTCGGTTAAAAATAATTTCATTTGCAAACAAGTAAACCACGAAGCTAACTCATCATGCAATTAGATCAAGAAAAAAACACGAAGCCCATGCTCACTAAAGTTCAATTTTTGATCACTTTGTTAAGTGCCCAAACAAACTAAGCATGGAGCCTCTAGGAACGCCCTCAAAAACTGATCAAATCACGTCGTGGGAGCATGCAAACTAAGAGGCATGCAATTTCATATACTAGAAATCATGTTGCCAAATGATTTTACTTGACACTTCTCAAAGCATGAAATTTTGACCCTCAAAGTTAGGTACTTCATAACTTTTGAAATTGAACATGTCTAAACACAACAAACCCTTCCAACATGCCACTTGGAAAAATATAAAACACGAGGTTGTCACTGAAAGGATCCATTCATTTACATACCATGAAGACGTGTGCCAAAGCATTTTTCATAACTCGGCCTCTGGTGTAAGACATTAGTAGTCAAAGTCGACCATTCTTAGACTGTCACAAACATGCAAATGAAAAAACACTGGAACTGTATTTCATTTTTGCATGGTAAAAATACCAAACAAAGTCCTCAGACCCTGAACCTTTACATATGAGTACAGTGAGATATTGACAGTATGGGGGAACAATTCGTTCCTCTTGAAAGAAGATTGATCAAAAGTTATTAGTCTTTGAAAATGGTTACCCAATAGACATTTCACTGTGCATACTGAAAATCTAAATAAATTGCATAAAGATTGGCTTTAGCAAACATATCAAATGAAATGTTGAGACTCTAAAAATATGTACATGGGTTCATTTACATACTAGAAATTGTGGGAAACCATTAGCTTCTCATGAAAATCAACGGATCAAATATTATTAACCCTCAAAGTTGGTCTTCTGATAATTTTCACTCAATGAAGCTAGCATACCTAAATACATTGGATTTGATTTAAGCTTAGAAAACATAACAAATGAAATCACTAAGGTCTAGAAAAGGATTTGGGGGCTATTTGACATGTTTACAATATATAGGAATGATACTTTCATCATGATGATTGACTGGGTGTGAAATGCTAGCCTTCAAAATAGGCCACTTAAATTATTCTGAAACTGCACATAATGCAGATTTGTGATAACCCCTTAAACTAGGCACATTCATATGTCATAACTAAACACAAGAGGTTGCAAATGGACAAATGTATTTAATGATACCAGTAGAACACATTTCCAAAGCCTTTTCTCCTAACACTCACCATTTCTCCTAACACTCACCAAGCTCACATTTATCCATTCTCAAAGTGGACAACTTAGAATAATCTTCAAGGGTGTTTCTTTTTTGCCTTAGCCAAATTTTCAAAATATGCACTTCACATTTCTTCAAAATTTGAAGGTGCCAACACTTCCATAAGGACTTCAGATACTCTTTCCTACATATACTAGCTTATGATACTTCCACATTCTAGATACACCACATATTAACTTATCATCACCACCATACATCAAACCAACATCTAAACATTCAATACCAAACCTCTATCAGGTTTCAAATACTCTTTGCTACATATTTCAGCTTCCCATACACTAGCCAACACAATACTCTAATAGGTTGACATCAAAGATAATATTGAACACATACAACTCTCCATCAAGTTGGCAACAATGCACATTGCAAGTTGACATCAATGAAAATATTGAACACATATCGCAACCATCAAGACCCACCATATTATATTTGTAGGGCTGTAGGGAATATCAAATCAAAGCTTGATAATGTATGTTGGTGAATCTTCTTAGCAAGATCGTGTGGCATGTTGACAAGATACATGTCATTCTCTCATTAATCTGTAGAAGAAAACTTCAATCCACCACATTCAGTCCACATGCATGCACGATCCATTGGATTTGAATTCATGAATCTAGACCATTAAAACATTCATTTATTAATAGGCTTCAAAAATTTGTGAGCTCCACTAACACATGTCATCTTGAGATTTTCCATGTTGACTCAATTTGACCCATTATGGCTTGCAGGAATGCAAGGACCATTGATATGAAACTAATGTGGTATAATTTAGATATGAAATCATCCTAACTATTCAACATGATCATAAAAATAATTTAGTGATGCAACCATGACAAGAGTTTCCCCAACGGAGATAGTCCAACCATGCAGCAACATTCAACACAACGAAAACACACAACAACAGTCCACAAAAAAATAAGATATGAATAACAAACAAGCCCTGCGAGCCTTCATATTATCATCCTCAAGATTTACAATAGATCTGCAACATGTTGTTTCACATGTCAGTCATACATGCCAAGCACACAAGCCTGATTACACTCAAAAAACCCTGACAAATCTACCCAAGCTAAGCCAAATAATCTTATGAGATCACCTCTTGTCCCTTAGGAACAAGTCCATAAGCTTATAAAGCCATCACAACATCTAGTCGACCTAGAAAAGATTACATCCCCCAATAACTGAGAAAATGTATTACAACAAATAGGTTAGGACCAAAATCTTTAGGAACAACCTCCAATGAAATAATTAAGAGATGCGAACATAAAATAACATTGGCCCCAAACATAGCAATTGTTAGTAATAACTGAGAGGGTGGGGGTGAATCAGTGGCCTCAAAAATTTATCCAATTTAAACTTTAATCCACCAATCAATAATTCTCAAATTATTAAGTCCCTACAAGATGTATGCCTTTGAAATACTTGAAACAAATAACTGTCTATCAGTTTACCTTGTCTGTCCTTATTCTCCTTGATAACCGATAAGCAGTAAATTGTATTTACCGATACTCAGTAAATATGCAGAGTATACCAATCAATCCATAAATGCTTATGTGAAATGTAAAACACTGAAGTAATAAACCATACACACATAACACAAGAATTTTAATGTGGAAACCCTGTTAAGGAAAAAAACCACTGGGACCAGTACCCCAAATTTTCACTCTTCTGAAGTGAGCCCTGTTAGGAGCCAACCCTGTTAAAGGTTACAAACACACGGTTAAGTGCGACCTTGTTAGAGGATTTTTATACATA
>MU224216.1:1118239-1136804 GCA_018584345.1 Thuja plicata
TAGTTATCTTCTTGCCAACTGTACAAATCACTTACTTAACTGTGGTCGAATAAAAAAAATAAAACAACTAGTTAAGTCTATCCTTTAGCTCTGCCAGCTAGATATTTTGTCATTTTCTGATCTCTCTATTTCGTCGGTCAATTCTGCAGTTTGTCGCTGGTGACAACTACCAATTCCATCGGTGTAACTTCAGTTAGCTTTGGGATCTCCGTCCGTCGGGCATCATTGGATCTTGCTCATCGGGCAACACTATTTTAGCTCGTCAGGCATCCTTTGATTCTGCTTTGTCAGGCAACACTGTCTTCTGCTCATCGGGCATCACTGTGATTTTATCTCTGTATTTACTGATGGTGTGCACTCCGTCGGTGTAGTCTGTCACTTAGTGAATACTTGACTTTTATGCATTGCTGAAAGCATAACCTTTATTCCATTGATTCTCTAAAGTCCTTGGCATTATGTATATGACCATACAGATGATATCAAGTTGACATCAATGACAATATAAACCATTAACTAATTTAATGTCTTGCATCATCTTCAACTTAATATAGTCAAACATTTAATCAGTTACATGTCATCAGCAATGAGATGGCATGATCACGCTCGGAAAAAACCCACCAGAAGATCAGGAAACCGATCGGAAACACAACAACCAATTGGAAAAATGAAGAACAAGACAGACACGCGAAGAATCTATCATAACTCTAACACGAAAAAACCAAATGATGTACAATCATAGGATAAGCTCCAAGACAAAGCCAGGAACACACTGTCACGACCGTAACACAAAATAACAAGCACAGAGTGACCACTGACCAAAACACCAAAACTGTTCAGCTGGAATAAAACAACAAACAAACAAGAAGGAAATCTTTTTGGTTGATGCAAGATTGCCAAGATTCCAAGATGCTCCTGCATGCAACACCTGGGGTTTATAAAGTTGAGCCTCTCACTTTGTAGCTGTAGAAGAAATCCACATCTAGATAAAAAATTTCATTTTGACCTTGGGCTTCCCAACCCTCATGGTTAAGAATATGAACCCACGCACACAAAATCTCAATCCTCTTTGATTTGATCTCCACATCCTCAGCACTGAAATAGACTAGCCAAAAAATCCATAGGAAGAACCAAACATATCAACAACAGAACTAAACACAAGATCTGCACTCTTCTTCTCAAACCCACTTATCAGCCTCAACCACTCATTCCCAAACTCATCACACATCTGAACAATCTCTGGCATTATCCTATCAGTAACAGTGAATTCAAGAAATCTACTGACTCCACCACCTCTATCCTTCAACCATTCATCATTCTTCATCACCATCAACTTTGTCTTCATCTTCACTCTCAGCATAACCATCCTCATGCTCAATTACTTATCTATGTTAAGGAAATACAATCCCTCTTTCCACACTTGCACTGCAACACAAGCAACAACATCTTCTTCCACACATTCAATCTGATTAATATCAACACCGGCAAAGAGCCACATATCTTCTCTCTGACACCCTCTAGGTAATCTCTACAAAAAATCAACACTCAACTGAAACATGTTATTCTGCATCTCTCCATCAACACCATGCACATAATCACAACTAAGAGTCTTATCACAAGCCCTCTCATACTCACTAATCTCAGTAACAGTAACACCCCTACTACGATCACTATCAAACTCAACAACCACCCCAACAAGGTTATCAGATTTAGCCAAAGGAATCTCAATTCCAACTCCAACAACATCAACCTCTTTAATATCAGCAGTATCATTATCCTCCTCAATAAAAATACATTCCTCAACTAGTTCATCAAATCCAATCAACAGATTATGAAATTCACCCATAACCATATATACCTTATCCTCTTTCTCAACAGTAACCCTCAACTTTCTTTCTCCTCCTGTGAATAATCCTTCTCACAGGCTAAACAATCCACCTCTTGACTGGTAGATGCCAACTCAACCTCTTCAACTCCTCAAAAGCTTCTTCACACTCACTCTCAGGTTCAGGATTCCTCCTTAAACCAACCAAATTATTACAAATCTTGGACCTCAACTCAACCCTAAGGTCTTCAAATATGTTCTTCACACTTATAGGGTTCATTCTATCCAGCGACCTCTCTCCTTTCACAAGGTGCAACTACCCTTGATCGATGATCTAACTGTAAGATCTCAATTTCTTCTCACTTAGCAATATATTGAACATGCTCTCAGCCTACGTTGAACTACCAATCTATCCACCAACAGGATGTCTCAAGGAACACAACCCACTCCAAGCTTCACAATCAACAAAAACTACTCTCTAATCCATCCTCGCACAAATCCTCTATCGTCATAGGTTAGATATACATTCATCCATCCTACAACAAGCCCTCCACAGGATCATGAGCTCAAGAAAAAACCATCAACCACCGCATCAAAAAATCATACTTCGATAAACTCAAACTAGCCATCAACCAGTAACAGCAACTCAAGCTTTCATAGAAATCTCTTCCAACCACTCTTGTGCAAGTCCTTTGTTTATGCGAGCTAGATCTAGTCTTTTCCACCTCACAAGAAATGCCCCAAGAACTTTGCAAGTCCAGGATCTCAGATCACTGCCACCAGAAGATCAAAACTCGCTCTGATACCACCTGATGCAGTCATGGAAAGAGTTTCCCCATTGGAGATAGTCCAACCATGCAGAAAGAGTCAAGACAACAGAAACATACAACAACAATCCACAAACAACTTATATATGAACAAAAAAAAGCCTCGCGGGCCTTTATATTATCATCCTTAACATTTACAATAGATCTGCAACATGATGTTTCACATGCCAGTCATACATGCCAAGCACACAGGCCTAATTACACTCAAAAAACCCTCACAAATCCTACCCAAGCTAATCCAAATTAACTTATGAGATCATCTCTTGTCCCTTAGGAACAAGTCCATAAGCTTATAAAGCCATCGCAACATCTAGTCGGCCTAGAAAAGATTACATTCCCCAATAATTAAGAAAACGTATTATAACAAATAGGTTAGGACCCAAAATCTTTATGAACAACCTCCAATGAAAGAATTAAGAGATGTGAACATAAAATAATGTCGGCGCCAAACATAGCAATGAGCTGGCATGATCGCATTCAGAAAAACCCACCGGAAGATTGGGAAATTGATTGGAAACACAACAACCAACTGGAAGAATGAAGAACAAGAAAGACTTGTAAAGAATATGCCATATCTGCAGTGTGACAAAACTAAATGATGTGTGATCATAGCTAGGAACCTCCAGGATGAAGCCAGTAACATGATGTCACAACTGCAACACAAAAGAACAAGCACAAAGCGACCACTGACCAAAATACCAAAACTACCCAACTGGAACAAAACAAAAAATAAACAAGAAGGGAATATTTTTGGTTGATGCAATATTGTCAAGATCCCAAGATGCTCCTGCATCATTTAGTGTTTAAAGTGGTCACATCATGGACATCTCCAAAGCCCTTCCACGGTTCCACAACACCTTTTGTAATAAAAAAGTTAGCCCCTACAACTCTGTGGGGCACTAAAAATAAGGCATAAAAAGAACCAAGTACAAGCATATGGGGATGATTCCATCAATCTATAGTGTTATAGACATAAGGAATTTTAGCTCTTGCATAGTCACAGGAGCAGATAGACTAAGTGGGACTCAACCCAACTTAAGGAATTTTATCAGTGGTAGATTTAACTTTGAAGTCACCCAAGATATATGTCACTGAAAGAAAGCCAGACTGGGATCTAGAGATGAACAAATCTCAACACTCTCCTGGCACAGAAGTAGGCTCACAATCTGAGCTAGTGTTCTCTTGTACTTAGGGAGAGGTGAGGGTTGTATATATAGATAAATATGGGCATATAAGACCAAGAGAAATGATAACTCCCTACAACCCAAAATAGGAGGGATTTTTACCTACTCGGTAGATGCCAAATACATGGTTATGCCAACTCAAGAAAAAAAATGGTTATGGGGAGGTGGAAAATAAGTCCAAAAAAGGGTGAGACATTCAACTACCCAAAGTTGGGTGTGAATGACAAATTTAATTGTAGGATTTTCTATGTTTCCTCCTCCTAACCATCCTAATATAACCTAAGCAAGCTTAATAATGTGTATGAAAATAAATATTCCCTCCTAACATAAGGAAAATAATATCCTACACTAACACCCCCCCCCTAATTGTAGCTTAGGTGGGTGATACACACAAAGATGGGTCCCGACTACAAGGCCATGTTAGGTACCCATGTACAAATAAATCTCTTGCAACCAAAGAAAAGGAGAAAACTGAATGGGACAAAACTCCTCCCCCAAAAAAGAGAAAATAAAACAAGTTTCCCAACACAAGAAAGAAACCCATGCAAGGAATAAATCCCCTCCAAACTAGAATGGATAAGAAAGAGTATGTAGAATTCCCACAAGTAATCAATTGTGTCTATGGTTGTTTCTAAAAATAGGAAGTAGAAGAAGGACCACTATAGTTGAACAGCATTCCTTCCCTTGGGAATAAAAAAACCAAAGGTGTATGTCAACTATCTTCCCATTCCTGAAAGGAATATGAAGAGAGAAAGTGAAAAATATATGAATTCCCTGAATGCTTCTGAAGTGTGTCCATGTCGATGCTGAAAATTGTCATGGAAAAATTAGGTGTTCTAAGCCACACTGATGAAGATGACAATCCAGAACCTTGTAGAGATGTATGCAGAACAAGATCCAAAGATTCCAATATCTCCTTTGAAGATAAATATGTCTCCCCCAAATGTTGGTCAAAAGTATCCACACTCATGTCAAACTGTGATGACTGATCATGTGGAGAATGAACAAGAGGATCCAAAGGTTCCTCCAATAAGAGACACTGGTGGTCCTATTCATGGATACTAGGGTTTTATTTATCTTACCCTATTTTATTTTTATGTCATGGTTATCTTATGTTCTGATGTTAATTTCTTCACGTAAATAATGGGTTGTGTCATCGTCGATAGGGCCGTTTGTTATCCCTTTGCAATTTTGTTCTTTTCAAAAGCCCACAGAGTTATTTTGTTTTATCCTTTAGCCTAAGTCATGATTTTTGGATGGGTCCCATGAAGTGATTAACTGGCTTTCCATATGTCCCTAGGTGATAGGATTGTCCTTACTAGTAAAATGTACAAGTGTCATTCATCTATCAGTCAAATCATAAGTGAACCAAAGGTTCTGTGCCATTGCAGTATCACAATATGCAAAGTATTTCATGTATCGTGAGGTAGCAAAATGGTGACACTTTTCTTCAGTTAGCGGGTCTCAAAGGCAAAAAAGTAAACATTAATTAAGATACGTGGAAATTCTCAATTGGTTGTTTATGGCCAACTAACATGTATGACAGGTAGATTGTTAAAGTCTTGTCTACTAAAAGATGTATCTTTTAGCGCATGTGTATTTTGGTGCAAATTTTTTATCTAAGTTCCAAAAGGTGCTGGGATACAAATTTCTTATATGCAAGGTAAGAAGGATCTCACCACCGCATTATCAAAAGGTGCATTGGTTTATGCATCACTCGATAGCGCAATGTTGACACGTGGAATCAAAGATGATGAGTTTGGAGGTGGGCCTTTGATGGAGAATTCGACGCAATGAGAATTCCAGATGGATACCACATGGAGTCAAGGATAGTTGACTAAATCTCATGGTCCACTGTGTTATTTTTGAAGGTTGATCTACGGTTGAGATTTAAACAATTTTTTTTCGTGTTTGACTTCATTTTGCAAGTTGATGTGAGATGATATGACTGGAATTTAATTCAAAATGTGTTAATGTTTCTACTTAATTGCTCATAAGTGTATAGTTCATGAGTTGAAATAAGGCGATCAGTTGTTAAAAATATTTGCAGAGATTGTGAAATGGCTTTCTGGATTTTTCTGAGTAATCTCTTGCATAGGGTGGCATGTTTTTAATCAGTAAGTTTTTGTATCTTCACCTTGTGCTTTTACTTCTTTTATGTTTTGTTCTTTTGTGTGAAGGCATTTTGTTCTAGGTTTGTTTGAGTTTAATACTTTGTGTGAATATTTTCAGAGGTGAGGTATGGTAGGAAGCCAAAAGTTGTAGCTTATGGTAGTCATGATGCCATTAAGAAAACATTTGGGGAAAGTAAGTTATGCATAGAGAAACCGTTATGATGATTTCTTAAATTTATTTCTTGGATCCACAAATGATTGGGGTGAGGCTAAAAAGATTCTCAAGGGAAGAAAATTTGCAGAGGGGTTGTTTGATAAATATCATGTTTTGACTGATGTTATTATCCCTGAAATGGGTATGAATATTTTCATATTATGGTTCGTTGAGAGAAAAGAACAATCCCCTTCTTGAAATTCATGGCAGTGCGACTTGGGAACATTGGTAATGTCATTGTGTTCATGGATGTAGATTTGTTAATAGCCATTTCAGATAAGTATGACCTTGTGCTAAAATTAATTAAGGATAATGATGGCAATGAAATCCTTAGGTTTTGCAGGGAAGAGTTTCAAGAATTGTTCAATTTATATGAGTCATCCCCCAATTTGGAGCCCACTGATCTCCAATATTTTGATCAAAAGTACTTATCTCAGAGGATCTATATCAGAAGTGTGTTGATTCCTACATATTTGGCTATGGTAGGAAAGGATAACTATTTTATCGGCCCTAGTACTAAAGAACCTTTCAAGAAGGAGGCTTTCAATCCTATGCTCCTTGTAGTTTTTTATTCTGTGTCAGGTTCTTGGCTTACATCCAACATAGGTGAATCCAGTTGAGTATCTGTACATGGTCATTCATATTAGACAACCCCACTTTCATGTGACTTATGATTTTACTCCATACATTGCAGATAAAATACATGAAGGTTTGCTAGGAATTAGGAACAAAAATTGGATGCTCCTTTCTTTTGGTATTCCATGTTAATCCACATGTTCTTGGGGAAGCATGTCAATTTATTTGAGGAAACCATGACATTAAATAGAGAAAAGGATGGTGTTCAATTTTCAGTGCTATTGTGCACATATATGTCATGGGATAGAAAAGAAGCTAGTTTTGTAAGATTTGATAATTGTTTTGCATCCAGATTGAGGACCAAGTTACAAGTGAATCCACCTAGGATTCCTAAAATGTTGCATTAAACAATTAGACCTTTGGAGATGGATCCCAGTTTTAAGATTATGCACAATTGGGGTGATATGTACCCTTACCCTGTAGCTACAGTCATCAAATTGTATGGTTTCAATAGAACTCCTCATGTGTTACCATATCAGGTTCCTCTTAGAGTTGGGTTGACTAAGTTTTTATGGAAAATGGGTTGTATCCAGGAGGAAGAATTGTCTAGAAGAGGAAAGGGAACTATTTTCCCAGATTTCACAATTGAGCACTATTATTTTATAGCCAAACGTGGATGGAAACATTTTGGTAAAATTCTTCAGCCTTATCACATGGGTGTCAATGTAAAAAGGATTGTTGATCTTGAAGACTTCTCCAGTATTTTCTATAATATAGTGGGTAAAATAAATAGCGAGCATCAATTCCATTACCCTAAGGATGTTATTAGAAATGAATTTGTTTTATGTGATCAAGAATTGAAGAAAGAAAAGTGGGTGGCATACAAAAAATTGTTGGATTTCATCCAAGAGTAAGAACCAATTTATGATCCTTTTAAGGATTTCTTGCCTTTTGGTAATAAAGTAAAGACTCTATTAGATCATTTCCAAGAAATTATATAGGTATTACACCAAAAGTGGGATAAAATGAAAGAAATAAAAAAGAAGATGATATTTCAAAAGGATATTTTAATTGTGAATAAAGAAAGATTACCTATAAGAGAGATAGTTGCACAGAAGATTATCCCCATTGAGAGACCAAAGATTTAGATTAAGAAAGGGATTATGTACAATGTAATGTTGTGAATTAAACCATCACAGAGTGTCACTCTCAAGGAAGGTCAAGTTCTAGAGAAAATACAAAAATATTTACCACAATTTGCATACAATCCTTCTCAGATAGAAAGAAAGCAATTGGAAGATGAAGTAGATGAGAAAAATAGAAGTCAACTTGTTGAATCTTCACAAAGCAGTGATTCTCCTACTACATGCCCTTTAACTGATGAATAATTTAGTGATCAAGTGCCTGAATTTGCTGAGGATGTAAATCCAAGCTGTTTCCACTTCTCCCTCATCATCAACGAATATGAAGCATGTACCTATTGTGAATATAGATGACTCTCCTATTAGGGATTTACCTTCCAGCTCCCCGGTCGTATCTCCAAAGAATCAATCGTTGGATTCTCAAGAAAATATGATTATTGAGCAATTACTTGAAATGTAGGGGACTATGTTTATGATGGAGGAGGAGGTCCAATCAGGTATGCTTACTCTACCACCCCCATTGGAATGGTATGTTAGTATTGAAGAGTACAAGGCAGAGTAGTTGAAAAGGTGAGTAGAGTTGCCTGTGACAAATATTTGTTTGATAATGTATTTATAAAGGAAGGACCTTTCATACAGTTTGTTTGGGGCACCAAACTAGAAGAATTCAAAAGGAAAGTTGAAGAGCAACAGGCTGAAGAGCTTAACAAGGATAAAGTGTAATTGAAGGTAAGGTAAAAAATGAGATAAACAAGCAAATCCAAGAAATCACTCCTATTGAAGGGAGAAATATGATTGAAGAAGAAGGGGTTTTAATACTGCCAAAATGGAATATTGTTGATGCCTTTTCCTTTCATATTATTAGAAAATAAAATTCTCTAGTGTGTCAGTCAGAAGATGAGGCCAAAAAGGCATCAAAAGGGACGGTCTTCAGCAAGGATCATGCTACTCTGGATATCTGGTCATTAGCTCAAGGTGAGGAAAGGAATAAGGATAGTAGTTTTGCCTCTAGCTTTAGACGAGGATTTGTTTTGAAGAGGGTAACAGATACTTCTAGTACAGAAGCTACTGATCTTAATCTTAGTGTTGCTGAGTTCAATAAAGCAGTAGCAAAAAAGGAAGAGGCAGAGAAGAAAATTTATAGAATTTGTTATGAAGAATTAGTTATGGCCTATGGGGTCCAAGAAAATAATTTAATGCAATATCAGAAAGGATATTAGACAGTTGGATCATCTAGAGCCATATTGCAATCCCCTTCAGTTTCCTCCCCCTTACCCTCAACTTCAAGAAGTGTTCCAGCTTCCCCCATTGTTGATTATCCAACATCTTTTGAAAAATCAATACATGATGAGCATATGTGCTCTACTGAACCTTCAAGAGCACAGTTGATGGAGAAAATACAAGAATTAGAAGGGGAATTGGGTAAAGAGAAGGTAGATTCCAAGAAAATAATAAAGGATATAGTGAATACATTGTTGACACATATCAGTAAGAAAATGGTTAGAAGGATGAAAAGTGTACATCATTGATACTATGTTCTCAGCAATGCATTAGATGTATTCACTAAGGATAGAGGTATTTTGGAACCAATCTTTGATAAGTGGGAAAGAAGAGCTCAAACATTGAGGTATGTGTGTTTGGGGTCTCAATATGACAATAATGTTTCCCTTTTGATCAAGCCTACTTATGAATTGGTGATTGCAATTCAGGAGTTTCATGCTTTTCCTAACACTGTTGAAAGGAAAATAGAAAAAAATTTCAGGGGATTCAAGGAATTGGAAAAGGATATGTTGCAAGATATAATTGATGATCTATATAACATCAAGAGCCTGTGGGATTGGTTAAATCAAACTACAAATATCTTAAAGTCCAAGGTTGATATTATTTGTGAAGATGGAGACAACGATACAATAACTGCATGTGTGGATAATGTGCTAACTTGCTGGTCCTTTTTTGAGTATTTTGAGAAATAAATAGATCAAGTGGTGGTTAAGTATTTGTCCTACAAGAAAATTGCTAATGAGGCAATCAAATTCAAATGGCCATCAAACTTGGAATATGATATTTGGCAGAAACATTACTTAACAGGGATTTGAAGATGAGTTGTTGCTGCCATAATTGAGAAGTAAAGGAGATATAAAGAATATCTGCTCAATTAGATGAATCAATCATTATGATCTTGTAGGACATTTTCTTTTGTCCAAAATTCTAAGGTTTTGTAAGCATTTTTTTTTTTTTTTGATGATGTGTCATCCCACGAGCCTGAAGCTTGTTGCTCCCTTGTGTTCTATAAAAGGGAAAATCAAGGTGGGAATGGAGGATCGCTAAGAAGTCAGAAGTTTAGTTTTGGTATTAGAGGTCAAGTCATATAGAGTTTTGGTCTAAAGGAAATGTAAAGATTTGTTACAGAAAATGAAAAGTGTTATGCCATTGGCAAAGTTTTGAGATGTACTTTGAAGTTTTGATAATAAAATATGAACAGAGCAAAAGCAATTTCCCACCAATGTCTCTCCTTTTGAACTGTATGAATTCTGGATGAGTTAAAACAAGAATTTATTTTACTCATTACACTGTTGAAGGTGTATGCAAATACTTTTTTACTTTGATTCAATTAATCAATTAATTTTACAGAATATTTTGCAAATTCATGTAATTTTGTAGCAGGATATTATAAGAAGTGTTTGTAGGAAAGTTTTCAGCAGAAGTTGTTACAAAGTAATAATTTCTTAAGGTTAAGATTTTCATGAATTTAATCATAGGTATATTTTAAGTTTCTCCCAAGGGATCAAGGCACGGTTCTTTGTGTGAACAAGTCTAGTTACTTTTGTCTATGATTTTCTATCAGATCAAAATCTAAATATATCATTATCTTTTGTATTGGGTTTAAATTGTTATATGTTTCATCTCAAGGTCCACAATACTCAGTAGTTTAGTACACATTTGGCTAATTTGTATTACTTTCTCTAGTGTGTGATGAGCATTAAGGATATTTCCTATTTTTCTCTAATGCAGTTATATTAGTAAATTATTGTACATAAGCATTAGAAGGTACACCCACCTAGGTCTTGCAGAACCTAAAGTGTAGAAGGATTTCCAATCCTTGTTAGTTGGTCCAGAATCTAATTTTGTTTCAATAATTGAAAGCTTGTCATTTCATAGAATTATTGATTGGAATTTTTGGCCTACTCATTTAGGGAACCAAAAAATTGATGACTCTACTAGGGAATGATTGAATAGACCAGTGGTAATATTTATTGAGTATTATAGAGGAATTATCTTATTTCATACAGTGGTTATTTATTGAAGTCGTGTTCCTAGATCTTCATTTGCAATTGTTTCATTCCTAAGTATTAAACAAGTTCTTAGGATCTGTTGTTAAGGTGATAGTACTTATATGTGTGATCAGTTTCTAGATCTATTTTCCCAAATTCCATTTGGGTGGCGGCTCAAAGTCTCTGCACCAGTGCGAGTTGTTATAATTCTTAATACATATGTGGATATGAATAAACAAAAGAATACCAGATCCTTCACAAGGCAACGTCCAGATATCCCCTTAGAGAATGCACTTCCAAGAGGAGGAAGAAAGAATTGGGAAAGGAAAGAAGGAGAGTCGAGCAATGCTCCATCATCATGGAAGCCAAAAAGTGAAAGATCAAGTAAGTCACTACATCTAGTGCCCAAAATTTTTGAAACTCTTTCCAAGAGTTCAGAGGCAAGTAGTGTTGATTTCTTTGATGGATTATTTGATACACATGTTCAAAAGGAACACTTATTAAAAAATAAGGGAGTGACTCAAGTCATGTATGCTGAGGAAAATATATCTCGTGGATCAGGCTATTCTAGTAGATATCCTTATGGAAGGATACAAAATCAACCTGATGATGACTTGATCAATTTATATGATTCTTCCATTTCAGAAATTACTCTCCCAAATCCATATGCATTACTTCTTGATATTGCTGAATTAAGAAGGCAAGAGCAGGAACAAGTGTTAATTGCCCAGAAAAGAGAGAAGAAAAGGGAAGAATAAATTAGATCTGGAATTGAAGAGAGGGAAAGGTTACTTAAAAGCTTGGCTTATCTCAAGATGAAGAATAAAGATTCCAACATGAGTTCAAAGGGATTAGACAAATATATTTTTGGAGATATCAACATTTTGAGAAGAGATTGTCAAGAGAAGGAGCAAATGTTGAATAAACATGGCTTCAGGAAAGAGCCTATTCTGAGACAATTTTATGATTACAAGGACGGTGTGAGTAAAACACAACTTGATGTACAAAATACAACAACAAATCTAGAAAGTAAGCCTGCCCTTGACAAAGGTAAAAACCAGTTACTGGATTACATATTAAAGAACCAGAAAATGTATTCCAGGGTCTTTCTCAGCTAGACATAAATTTGGAGAAGGCTAGAATGGAAAAGGAAGATCTATCCAAAGAACTTGTGAATTTTGAACTTGAAGAAGCTTCTGTAGAGATGAAAAGGAAGATCTCATTCATCAAAAACAATGTGTTGGGAAATCCCTCAAATACTACTAGCGCATCTGGATCTCAAGGTAATCCTAACCCTACTTCTAATGTTCAACAGGATGTTGGGAATGTAGCTCAAACAAATACAACTAGTATAAATTTGAGAAATCAAAATAGTAACGCAAGTGCTACTCAAAACCAAGGACCCAATAGGCAGAAAACTGGGGCAAATACTGGGGGAAATTTCCAAAGAAGACCTATCCAATTAGACAAATATAGGCAATTATTTTTCAATGGGATTCGTGGTGAGTCTAATACAATTCCCAATGAGTTGAGAGACAAGATTCCTAATTTTGGTGGAAATAATGTTGTGACTTGTGATCAGAACCTAAAGGCCTTCTTAGAAAGTATAAATAATTATGAGATAGAGCATGAGGATATTGTCATGAAATTTTTTGTGCAATCTTTGACTGATGATGCAAGGGATTGGTAAAGAGCCTTACCAACTACCAGTATTTCTTCTTGGGAAGAATTCTAAAGAGGATTAAAATAACAATATGGAGATCAGACTAGTAAGAACTTTGTATTGAATGAATTTAACATCATCAAGAAGAATGTTAATGAATCCATTGTTGATTTTAATGTGAGATTTAAAAAGGCTATGCACAAGCTTTTTCAAGTATTTAGAATGGGTGAAGATGTATGTTTGGTCACTTATTTCAATGCATTTGATGCTAAGACAACATATATATTGATGGATAAAGATCTTCACACCTTGTGAGATGCTTTCAAGATAGCAATAAATATTGAAAACAATAGAAGGGCTTCAGGGAAGCTCGGGAGAAGAGAAGACCCAAAATTATTAAATATAATAGGTCAAAAGAGAGACACAAATAGGACTAATGTATCTAAGAATAAAGAAGAGGATAAAATGGACAAGGTCCTTAATTCTTTGAAGGACCTGAAGATGAGTAATATGAAGAATGAAAAGGGTGATGGACAAGGGAAGCATTCTTTTAATAACAATTTTAATAAGCAAAATAGATTGCAAAATTACTCTTACAACACACAATGGAAAGATGACAAACCTATTCATCCTCAGAATAGAAAACTAGACAAAGAAACACTTGACCCTTTGAAGAAAAATGATGTAAATGTAAATGAGGACATTCATTGGTGTTTAGCATGTCAATCACCTCATTCTCTAGATTATTGTGTTGTGGCACAACAAATTGTAGCGGAAGAGTGTGAAATGGATGACTAGGAACCTAATACCTTGGAAGATGAATTGATTGCTTGGTGGTCAATGCTTATTCGGATGCATTAGACCATGATTATAAGGAATTTCAAGCATATGGTTTAAATACTCAAAGGCCACATATGGAGAGGTATCAACAAAATTTTCTCTCTGATGATACCCCTGATGATGACAACTTCTGTAATGCTTAAAAAAGTGAAGATTAAATGTCTCTTAGGAGACCTACTCCTGGAGAAATAGCCACAATAATAGCAACTATGGTTTCACAAGTTAGGAGTGGCTATAATTTAAGAAATGGAATAGTGGGAGAAGGATAAGTAAGGATTTTAGCATGTTCTTTAAACAAAATGTGAAAGCAGGTGAAGAGAAGAAAAGTGATAAAAGTAAGGATGCAATCAAAATAAAAGAGGTAGAAGGGAAAGTATGGGCCAAGAGGATAGAAACCACAAATCCTAACAAATGAATTCTAGCTACAAAAAAGGTGGGTAATGAAGGTGATCAACCTATAAAGCCCAAGAAGAATATTGATTCAGTGGATACACCCAAAGGCAACAACCCAACAAATAATAAAGATGAATCAGGAAAATTTTATGACATTCGTAAATATGAACCTATAGATATGTTGCAATTGTTATCCCAGATTAATGTTAAGGTTCCATTGTTATAAATTTTGAGAATAGATGAACATAAAGAAAAATCTTTGGCATGGGTGAAAGGTCCACAATTAAATGAGCATTAGCAGATTGATGGTGTTTCAAATGATAAAAAGAAGGTGATTCAAAATAAGAAAAATGATCCTGAGGAATTAGTTTCACAGATTCCTTAGATGAACCTAGATAGTACTATCAATACTTGTCTTGGAACTATTGATCCATTATTTTTAAGTCTAATAATAAATGGAAAGGTATTGAAGAACCATATGATAGATTATGGTGCATCCAATATTGTTATGCTAGTCAAAATAATGAAATCCTTGGGGTTGAAAGTTGATACAACTCATGGTAGTTGTTGTGAGATGGATTCAAATGATATTCCTGTTATAGGCACTATTAAGGCCTTACCCTACATATCGGTTATTTTTCCTCAAAAGGAAATGAAATTAGTGTGTTAGTGGTAGACATTCCCCCTCATTATGGGATGTTGTTATCAAGAAAGTGGGGTGCTTATATGGGAGGAAGCTTGCAATGTGATTTTTATTTGTCCACTTTTAGCATGAAAAATAGGTTAAGGTAGAAAAAGAATCTAGGGTTCCTCACGTGATTGAATATAACCCTAATGAGAACATGTGTTGTTTTGTTGACATCGACCTGGAGAATTTTAGGGTGGAAAATTCACCATGTATGATAGAAAAACCTACAGAACTGTTAGTTATTGAAATGGAGAAAAAAGTGGCATATGACGGCTTATGGACTATGTTTTTTGATGGAGCTTGCACCAGAGAAGATTTAGGAGCAGAATTGTTGTTTATTTCATCATCGGGTAAAACTTTCAAGTTTTCTTTTTCTTTAACATTCATTTGTACAAACAATGTTGTTGAGTATGAAGCTTTGTTGATTGGTTTGACACTAGTGAATAAATATACTATTAAGAACATTAGAGTGGTGGGAGCTTTTGAGCTGGTCATATCTCAAATAAGAGGTAAATATGCATCCAAGAACAAAAGGCTGAAACAATGTAGGAATGTTGTTTGGGATGAAATTGAACATTTTGAAGCTTTTGGGATAGAATGGATGGAATAAAAGTAACAAAAAAATGACAGACCTGCTAGCAAATATTGCTCTAAAGCATGATGATATCACATTTGTTGGGATTTCTCAGGTTGGGATTCAATTTAGACCTTCTATAGCTGATAACATTGAAAGTTGGCAAGTTTTTGATGATGATCATGATGTTTTGAGATTTTTACATTTCCAAGATGGATATGTAGGGCAGGAGATATATTTTAATTCTTATGTTGAAGAAGTAGATGGTAAGGAAAAAAAATTTGGTCAAGAAGTTCTTCAGCTTAAGTCAAATAAAATTCCAAAGCGGTTGGTTTCTCTAGAGAATTTTTTTGATCCGAAGCACAAAATGAATGATGTAAATATTGTCATAAAACCTGAAGGTCTAGAGGAAATTAATCTGGGAAATGATAAGACCCCAAAGAATGTATGTATTAGAAAAAAGATGTCTCCCTGGGTAAGAAGAAATCTGATTGACTTGTTGAGAAAGTATAAAAATGTCTTTGCATGGACTTATGATGACTTAAAAGCCTATAGGAAAGATCTATTCCAATATGAGATTCCTTTAAAGGAAGATGCAAAACCTTTTAGGTAGAAGCAAAGACCTATGAATCCCACATTGACACCTAAAATGGAACATGGGCTAATGAAGTTAAGGGATGCTGATATAATAAATCCTATCAAGCATTCCTCGTGGATTTCAAATTTAGTGCTTGTTAGCAAGAAAAATGGAGACATCGGGTTATGTGTTGATTTTAGAAATTTGAATGTATCTTCATTAAAAGATAAGTATGCTCTCCCTAACATGGAAAATATGTTGCAGAGAGAAACTGGCTGTGAACTCATGTCTGTGATGGATGGGTTTTCAAGATACAACCAGATAAAGGTAAAAGAATCAGAACATATTAAAATTGCATTGACTACACCTTAGGGTACATATGTATATATCAGAATGCCTTTTGGTCTCATTAATGTTGGGGCAACATTCCAGAGAGCAATGGATGTTGTATTTCATAATTTTTACAAAAATTCTTAGAAGTCTATCAAGATGATCTAACAACTTATTCTAAGAACGAAGAGTATAATTGTGAGCATCTAGAGAAGATATTCAAGAGGGAATTAGAGTATGAGATTTCTTTAAATCCTAGAAAATTTACATTTAGAGTAAATGAGGGTAAATTATTGGGATATATTGTTTCAAAGGAGGGAGTTAGAATCGACCCAGAAAGAGTTGCTGCTATTGATAAAATTCCTATCCCCAAGAATGTAAAAGGCATACAATCCTTCTTTCGTTAGGTAAATTTCTTGAGGCATTTTGTCACAAAATTCGCTGAGAAGAGTATGCCTATTTCTAAGATGTTAAATAAAAACACTAAGGTGGAATGGAATGGAGAAGAAACTCAGGATTTTCAAGAAATCAA
The DNA here is from genome assembly GCA_018584345.1 of Thuja plicata. Lineage (NCBI taxonomy): Eukaryota > Viridiplantae > Streptophyta > Pinopsida > Cupressales > Cupressaceae > Thuja > Thuja plicata. The sequence goes on from MU224216.1 coordinate 1,134,988, forward strand.
GTAGGCAATAAAGGATGCCTCAGTGCTTAGAGCTCCATATTATTCTAAGCCCATGAATATTTTATCTTTTGCATCTTTCCATACAATTGTTGTTGTTTTATTGCAGAAGAATGAAGAAGGGTTTGAGCAACCTATTGCCTTTTTTAGTAAGTCACTACAAGCTACAGAACTCAACTATGATATTAGCGAAAATAAAGCACATGCATTGGTAAAGGTTGCTAAAGCGTTTAGGTGTCATTTGGTGGGTGAAATTATGGTAGCTTATGTTCCATCAACTGCAATAAAAGACATTTTTATAAAACAAGAGGTGTCTGGAAAGATATGTGATGACATGTAACTGATTGAATGTTTGATAATGTTAAGTTGAAGATGATGCAAGACATTAAATCAGTTAATGGTTTGTATTGTCATTGATGTCAAATTGATATCATCTGTATGGTCATATACATAATGCCAAAGACTTTAGAGAATCAATGGAATAAAGGTTATGCTTTCAGAAAGGCATAAAAGTCAAGTATTCACCAAGTGACAGACTACACCGGTGGAGTGCACACCATCAGTAAAGATAGAGATAAAGTCACAGTGATGCCCGATGAGCAGAAGACAGTGTTGCCCGACGAAGTAGAATCAAAGGATGCACAATGAGCTAAAAAATGTATTGCCCGACGAGAAAGATCCAATGATTCCCGACGGGCAGAGATCCCGAAGCTAACTGAAGTGACACTAACGGAACTGGCAGTTGTCACCGGCGATGAACTGCAAAGTTGACCGATAGAACAGAGAGATTAGAAAATGACAAAATATCTAGCTGGCAGAGCTAAAGGATAGACTTAACTAGTTGTTTGATTTATTTTATTCGACCATAGTTAAGTAAATGATTTGTACAGTTGGCAAGAAGATAACTACGAGATAAATCAGGAGTTAAAGCCGTAAATCAATTTGGCTGGATTATTTTTCACGCCAAGAATCAAGAATCAAGAACCTAGAATTAAGGAATATCATGTCTATATAAGAGACAAGCATAATTCACTTCCAACAAGAAATTAGATACACGGGGGAGTGAACTGATAGACGATGCTGAAGAGAAACTGATGAAGGATAAACTTCATGCAGTCCTGATCAATCAAGCTAAGGGAGAGCTAAAGAATTCTGCAGACACCGACGAATAGAAAAGCACAGCATCACAGAGCAGAAAGAGTTAAGTAAAAAGGAATTGAATTGATACATTGATCAAAAATATATTGTAAGTAAATAGATCTAAAAATCTGTAATTTAGTTGCATTAGAAACAGGTCATTTTGTTTCAGTTTAAACATTGAAGCATTAAGTCTCTTAACAGAGCAGGACTTAACAGTATTTTGTAATTGAGGTATATCCTAATAGATTACCAGAAGGTTGACTCATGATAGTAGCACTGGTCTTACCTAAAGCCTATTGACAGTCTAAGAAGGAGGTTGATTCAAGGATGGTAGTAAGATTTGCATAAAGCCTATTGACAGTCATGAGACTGATTCAAGGATGGTAGCATAGATGCCAGATACTAAGTGACAACCTATGTATAAAAATCCTCTAACAAGGTTGCACTTAACTGTGTGTTTGTAACCTTTAACAGGGTTGGCTCCGAACAGGGCTCACTTCAGAAGAGTGAAAATTTGGGGTACCGGTCCCAATGGTTTTTTCCCTTAACAGGATTTCCACGTTAAAATCCTTGTGTTATATGTGTGTGTGGTTTATTACTTTAGTGTTTTACATTTCACATAAGCATTTATGGATTGATTGGTATACTCTGCATATTTACTGAGTATCGGTAAATATAGT
>MU224216.1:1146365-1157560 GCA_018584345.1 Thuja plicata
GATGATGAGTGTATCTTCCTGATACTCTCAAAGCTTCGTGGTCCTTATCAAATTTTCACTTCTACCTTCTACTCCACTATGGATGCACTGGGTGCACATCATGTTATGCCCTCTTTTGAGACCTTCTGTGACAGGTTAACTCGTGAGCAATCCAAGCTCAGTCAGCTGGATTCTTTTACAGGTTCACAGTCACAGGCATTTCTTGCCAAGTCATCTTAGGATACACAGAAGGTGAAGCCAAAGCAGATATCTGATTCCTCTTCTTAGCACTCTACTGGCCCACCATCTTCTTCTAAGAAGGAGAAATTGAAGAATGAGAACCCTACCTGTTCCTATTGTCAGAAGGGGTCCCATGATGAGTCACATTGTTTTCAGAAGAGATTTGATGGCTATGAGAAACAGATTTTAGATTTGCAAGCTCTCCTTTAGAAGAGCACTATTTCCTCTCCATCCTCTTCCACCTCACAAGAGTCTGCTTTTCAGTCTTCTGCCTCATCTTTGACATCTGGTCAGGATTTTGGACAGGGTCATGCATTACGGGCTTCCGTTGCATCCCCTTCCCAGGTCCCTTGGATACTGGATTCAGGTGCTTCTCACCATATGGCGTCTTCTCCAGAGATCTTCTCTTCTATTACGGCTTCTCCTATTCCTCACATTCTCATGGGGAATAACACTGTTATGCCAGTCCGCGGGAAAGGTTTTGTACGCATTCAGGATGGCACATTCAATGATGTATTGTATGTTCCCTCTCTGTCTGCAAACCTTCTCTTGATTTACCAGATTACACATAGTGGATCAGGGAAGACAGTTGAGTTCACTCCAGATTCAGTCTTCATTCATGATTGTGTGACAGGTGGCATTGTTGCTATAGGGACAGTTGATCATTCCACCCGTCTCTACACCTTTTCTCACTTTGGTCCACCATCTCCATCATTGGAGCACAGCTCTCCTCTTTCGCGAGAGCATCATGTGGTGCAATCAGGTCACTTTAACCTCTGTGTTGTTCCTGAGACCACTGTTGTGACTACCACACCACATCTTGTTGAGGCTCTTTCTCTTCAGTAGGACTCTTCTTTAGCGTTGCCAAACCCTCCAGCTCCATTCATCGAGCCACCAGGTGCAGTTGTTGAGGATTCTACAGAGGACACTCATCTCCTCTCTCATGATAGTGTCAGCACACTTGTCATATCACTTGCATTGGGGGTTCCATTTTAGGATCCTCGTGTCTTCTCATTTGAGCATCATCTCGGCCTTCTAGTGACACCTCATCTTTCTAGGTCATCTCTTCAGTGCTCACTTCCTTTCACTCCTTTGTATTGGAGTCATGGTGGTTTGTTCATTGATCCAGGGGTTCTTTAATTCTGGGTGGGCTTTGGAGCCTCGACCCTCTCTCACGGGGGGGTTGGTAGCACGCATTGTACTCATGGCTTTGAGAGAGTCTCTTGAAGTCATCCTTTGTCTTTTGCTTGCTTTTATATCTATTTTTGGAGAGGAGTTTTTCCCACTGGGTTTTCTCCTTTATCTCCGGTTCACAGAGATTTCCTTGTATTGGGTACCTGATCAGGCTTTGTTGTTGGGACCCATTTCTTGCTTTCATAGCTGTGCTAGGTTAGCTTACCTCCTGAGCTTTGCTTAAGGGGGGGTGTTAGAGTACATAGTTTTCCTCACTTATTAATTATATCATGTTGATATTAATTATTAAGTTAGTCGTACTCTATTTTTCACTTAAGCTTTCTCTTAGGTTAGCCTTTTCCTTTTTTAGGGTTTCATTCACCTTTAAGGTTGAATGCTTGTAATTGTTTTTGTATACTCTTGGAATACATTTTTGAGCTCTCACATTTTGAGCACAGAAGGGTTTAAGCTTTTTCCATCTTTTGCTTCATTCTTTGTAACAGGTATCTTGCATGCAGATTGGTCTTGGAAGTCGAAGTTGTATTTCTCAGCTTCTACAAAAGCCCCTCAAGCACATAAATTGCATTAGCATTTTCTAAGAGGTGTTAATCATATTTTTCTTGGGGTGATTTTGCATTCTAATGTATCTTATGAAGTGGGGAAATTGTCCCTTTTACATTATCCCCATTTTATATTATACACTTACAAAAAAATATGGATGGCACATCTACCTAGTGGATTCAAAAAGTGTTTTTTTTTAATGACAATCTCTAGGAGGAAGTGCAATACCCAAATAATTTGAAGTTCAAAGAATGAAAGGTAAAAGTGTGTTTATTGATCAAGTTATTGTGCAAGTTGAAGTAGAACCTTTTGTTTTTAGTAAATCAATTGAGCAACACCTCCATATATAACATTTTCATCAAATCCTTTCAAATTGTCTTGTATATCCAAGGGGAAGATGGAGAGATTGTTATCTTGACCATGTATTGTGATCTTTTGATTATGGACTTATTGCAACATCAATTTCAATAGTGAAACGATTATTTACATGTCTTTCAAGATGATAGATCTGAATTATGATATTGTTGTCTTGGATTAGAGGTATGGCAAAGTGTCATATTTTTTCATAGACAAAGTATGGCAAGGAATTCATTTAATTATAAAATTTAGGATTATGAGACCCACACTTGAATGATATACATTTATGTTGATTGGCATGATATCGTTGTTGACACTTAATGTTATGGCTTATCAATATGCTATTCGACATTCAATTTTTGTATTTGACTATGATTTGGTAATACTTGCATGGATAGAATAACCTTGATTCATGTGTATGATGATATTAATAAAAATGGATGATTGATTACATTACTTCATTTTTATGTGATTTACATGAGTAGTTTAAGTGATTTACATGATTAATTTATTAATGAATCGATTCTTATGATGCATTAGGTTATGTTGTGAATTGATGAATGTTCTAATTGCATTCCCTAAAAAGTGTGTTCATATGGAAATGAAATGTTTTTACCAAGGGTAAAATAGGTTTTGAAGTAACCTAAAACCCTATATAAAAATGTTGTATTCAACAAACCATCGTTAAAAAGGCAACCAACCCACAACAAAATGAGGACACAACAAACAGCATAGACAAGACCTAATTTAGGCTTTTTAAAATCCTTGGGTCACTTCTGCTTCAAGCCAGTAAACATTAAAATAAACCTTTTTAATAACTTGTACATTCTAAGTCGACTGTTTAGTAGCTCTTTTGAGATGACCATATACTCTATCAAAAGCATCCAAATAAAATAAAATGCACCTTAAATTTATGCATTTAAAAAAAATCCATCAACACTTTCATAGTAGCACTATATTTAAAAACTTCATAACTAAAGTTGACTAGGGTAATGATATTATCATTGATCTTCTTGAAATTATATTCCAATCTAGTAATTTTCCCTTGTATTCCTCCTTCATATGCTCAACATCCTTCACAAATTTTTGTAGAGAGGCAACCACATTATTTCCTTGCTTCTTAATGCACAAATCACCCTAGGGTCGGATGAGATCAAAATCACTCTAATGGGACTAGATCTTTATATTAATTTCATTAATTTCATGGAACAAATACTTATGCATCCTAAAAGTGTCAACCATAGCATTCTTGGCCACCTCCAAGACCGGAAAGGTTCTCTTTATCATAATTGAGGAATTGGGAATCTTTGTCAAGGTCTCTCAAAAATGGGTCTACCTTCCCTATCAATTTTTGGAAGGGATTCCCCTGAACTCCTCTAATAATTATGCTTTATGCCATCCAATCCCTTTGAAAAATTAGCAAATAGGGGAAACCCCTTTTTCAACATCTTTCATGTTATTAGGCTTCTTCACTTTCACTTAATGCTCTACAAAATTAGGATCATCATCATGCTCAGTTTGCCAACCATTTTCTTCTATAAACAAGTTATCTTAACCCTTCTCCTCTAGCGCATTTTTGTCTTCATCATCAGCATTCTCCAAGATAGGGGGACTTTGGTCTTTCCTTTAGGAAACTTTAAATGTTTTGTAATCAACAAAATTAACCCTTCATGCAAGATAGGGTTCTTAGGGTTTTGCTATTATCCTTAATGCACATTCTTAGCGAGGAAAGAAGATAAAATGGGAAAGAAATTTTATATGTATGTCTAAAATGGTTAAGTAAAACAAAATGGTGACCATAAATAAAAATATAGTGAACATCAAGGTAAACTATTGTACCACTCCTTGAGAACCATTGCACAAAGGGGTTTCGAGTGACTTTATTTTATAGCCACTATTAGGTCATTTCACTAGATGCTCGCCCGCTTTCCCTTTAGGGAAGTTTTGAACGACTGCATCAATAGACTTATAGTCCTTGAATAACTTCTTTCTCTCCATATAATGGTCAAAAATATGAGAAATAAGATCCTCTTTAATTTTAAAACTGTGACCATACATAGTTACATGACCATATTTCCATCCTTGAATGAACATTTTGGACAAATCGGGGTTGAACCCATGTAACTGTTCTAAGGAGAGACCCCTCCCTTATAAAGAATCCTCAAAATAATGTTTTTCTTCTTAACATATTCCTAGATAATCATTTATAGATGGTTTCTTTCACCCCCCATAGAAAAAATCCTTCTCTTAACAGTGCAGAAGACATCACAAAAGGTCCTATCGCTATTGAAAAGAAAAGTGCCAAAATCAACTACATAGGGATAGTCGTTCTTAATACCCACAAAGCATTTGGAGATAATGAGGAGCAAGATCAGCAAATAATTAAACTTCAACATGAGAAATGAAGCCCGCAATCCAAGCATATTGACTATCATAAGCCATCAAATCCTTTGAATGTGATAGTAGTACCTTGCCCCTCTTCTACTCCATTTTATTATTACAATGCACTCCAATATTAGTTAGTCCATTACCTTCTCTATAGATGTGAGATATATGGATTTTCTCAAAAATTTTAAGAATAGAAATAGATTCCTCTATCCAATTTTCAATTGTCCAACTTGGTATTTGCAATCTCTTAAGGCATTTAATAATATTATCTTAGTCGCCTTCAATTCAAACATTTTTACAATTAGAATGGTAGGCAAGAGACAACCTATGATAGGCAGAAACAACCTCAGCAAGGTGATTCGTCTAATTTCCCAAGGGGAGTTCCAATGTTAAAATAAACCCACCGTTCTCATCCCTCAACACTCCCCCACATCTAGTCAACCTAGGATTTCCCTTAGCTGCCCTATCAAAGTTGACCTTCACCCAACCAGTAGAAGGGAGCTACCAAACAATGTTATCTCTAAGAGATTTGATTTTCTTTATAGGAATTGAGGTATCAACTTGGAGATTACATCTACAAACAACCTACAAATCATAGTTAGTCAACGAACTTATAGTCCTAGGCTAAGAACTAGACATCCCAAAATGAAAGTTTTCCTTAATGGCTCCACAAGTTTTGGAGGACAACACATTTGCATTAAGGGAGAATCCCTCAAAAAAAAATTAGTTCTTTCTTTCCAAACACCCCATGCTAAATGAGGAAAATGAGAGACCAGAGGAAATAAAGGGCAGATCTTGGAGAAGGTGAAATCCATTGGGCTAGAATATTGGAAAAGGAAGAGGGAAAAACCCAATCCACACTCTAGAGACCCAAGATATGAAACCAAAAATTATGCACATATGGACCATCCAAAAGGAGATGTTGAGAACTCTCACAATCCTCAAGATAGAAGAAACAACTTTTAACAAGAGAAAGACGTCTTTAACACAAATTATCCAAAGGACCTTATTTTAGGGCCCGTTTGGCAGCAGGAATTGGACCGGAATTGGCATTATCTAATTCTGGATAATGCCAAATTCCATGTTTGGGTCCTTGGAAAAAAATGGAACTGGAATTCCGAAATTCTCGTTTTGCCCCCAAAATGGGAATATCATCTTCCACCTAAATAGGTGGAATTGGAATTTCAAATTCCAATTCCAATTTTTACAAAAGCAAATTTAATATTTCGTGGGATCTGTGACTATAAAGATGTATATTATATTACTATAAGGATGTATATATATACATGTGTGTATATACACACATGTGTATATATGTATGTGTGTATATACATGTGTGTGTATATACATGTGTGTATATATACACATGTGTATATATACATACATGTATATATACATACATGTATGTGTGTATATACACATATGTGTGTGTATACATACATGTGTGTGTATATATACACACATGTATGGTGTGTGTATATATGTGTATATACACATGTGTGTATATGTCTGTATAGATACACATGTATAGTGTGTGTGTATATACACAAATGTGTGTATGTGTGTGTATATATATGTGTGTGTGTGTGTATACATGGATACACACTTGTATGTGTATATACACACATGTGTGTATGCACACACGTGTGTATGTGTGTATGTATGTATATGTACACAAATGTGTGTATATGTGTGTATGTGTGTATGTGTGTATGTGTGTGTATATACACACATGTATACACATGTGTGCATGTGTGTATATATACACACATATATACACACCATATTCAAAGAAATTAAAAAATAAAGAATTAAAATTCCTTATGCATCTTCTCATTCATCTTCCGAGTGAACCAAACGGGTCAGACCATATTCCAGATTTCATTTTGAGGATAAGCATCTTCCTGAATTGACCATATCCAGGATATGGTATTCCAGTACCCAAACGGGCCCTTAGAGAAAGATCCAAAATAAATATTAGTCTTAGGGATCAAATTAGAGTTCCAAACTCCAGCCTCGAAAGGAAGAGGAGTGAGATAAGGATACAAAAGCGAGACAGTTGAGGTAGTCAAATCGCATCCAAGAGGGGCACCTTCCCAAACCATCTTATCCATGGGAGAATGCTACAAAATACAAATCAAATTGAGCATGCACTGAAGACCCGAAAGATCCCTGCTCGCCACCAAAAAATCCTTCCAAACACCATTTTGAATACAATCTACCACAAAGATCCAGAATGTATTTATACAATCCTCCATAAATGCTTTGAGAATCATGGATTTAGATAAAGGATCATGCCCCAACCAGTAGTCATCCCAAAATTGAATCATTCTTCCCAAACCAACCTTTCATTTTGTACCTTTTTGATTGATAAATTTTAAAAGCATTATATGGTTCCAAAGCAAAGAGCCAGAAGGAAGTTCCTGAGACCTTACAAATTTTGAAAAAGAGATAGAGACTTGTAAACACTTGTTGTAGAGAATAGAGCTCCACTCAATATTAGTATTTATAGCCACCATTTTTTTTTTGCAAGCAAGTTCAAACTCAAACCTCCACATTTCTTAGATCTACAAATATTTTCCCAAGCCACGAGAGGAATTTTATTTCTTTCTTTAGTACCAAACCATAAAAATATTTCTAAATCCTTTCAATAACCTCCACATTCTTTGCAAGGAATTTGAAAAGGCTCATCAAATGAATTGGAAGATTTTGAAGAGAAGCTTCAACAATTGAACTTTCTTGGCTTGACTTAAGAGATCCCCTTTCCAACCTACTAATTTTGAATTAAGTTTATCAATGATCTTTGCCCAAAAAGATTCCAAAACTTTGTTACAAAATGGAAGCCCAAGATAGATCAAAGGAAGAGACTCAATTTTGCAGCCCAAAAGATCAGCAATCTTCTTTTGTCTCTCCTCGAGAATACCGAGGAAGAAAATAGAGCTCTTTTGGAGTTTCACATTTTTAATAGAGGCAACTTCATAGGATGATAAAATATTTTTGAGGTTTCGACCTTTGAACTAGAAGTCCCCAAGGATAATTGTGACATCAACAAATTGTTGATGAGAGTAGATAAGTTGGTGAGGAGAAGGACAAAGGGCCCCTAAATACCATTACAAATCATCTTTTGCAAGTATCTACCAAGGACTTTAACCATAATGATAAAAAGAAGAGGGGAGATAGGATCACCTTGTCACAGATCTTTGGAGCTTCTAAAGAAACCAAAAGGAGAAACATTATCAATCACCAAAGATTTAGTAGTAGACAAGAATTGCCAAATAATGTCCTAAAATTTCTCCTTACAACCAAAGGCTTTGAGAACTTTGATAAGTAATTGTCAGTTAACTTTGTCATACGCTTTCATAAGATCCAATTTAAGTAGAAAACTAGCCTTTTGTTCACTTTCAACGAATGAATATTCTCATGAACCAATTAAATATGATTATGGTGACTTAATGAATTGTGGGATGGGTATAATTATCTATTGATAATGAATTATGTGATGGGTATAATTATCTATTGAATGTTAGAACTTGGAATGTATTTTGATTCATGTTGCTTTGGCTATGAATACAACTCTAGAGGATTGATGTTTGCAATTTAGTGTGCAGGCGTTTCATTGCCACTAAAATTTGGAGGTCTCGTGGAAAAGATTATCTAGTGAAGCCTAATGATAGTGCACATGGAGGAACAATGGTTTTAATGAGATGTGAATTTGTTGTAATGTTGTATCTAAATTAATGTTTTCATGTTTTATGTGTTTTGATTATTTGTGTGGGTCAAGTGGTTGAATGAAATGGTTATTGTAATTGTTAATTTTGGGTGTCTTAAATAAGGATTTAAAAGTGGTAATAAATTGTTGAGTTTTACTTCTTTTTTTTAAAGGCACTCATTCATGTGGTTAGGGGTTGTCTGGAATTTGGGGTATATATTTTAATTTATAATTAAGTTTTAACACCTTAAAGTTGGACTTGAATAAAGGTAATGAAAATTTGGGATTGAAGAGGTGGATGAATGATCACCCGCTTCCATCTTTTGACTTTGTTAGGTTGTTTGAGGTTTGGATAAGCCTTCCATGACTCACTATGGGTGAGGACACATGGAGGCTTCTCGATAGGAGGAATCTTCCAAGTGAGAACACTAGGAAGTCCCTCAAGAGGTTAGCTCACACATGTAAGACCAAGAGGATAGAGTCTGTCATTAACAAATATGAGATTAAAAATAAATAAATTCATTATCTATTTGCAAAGAGAAAGCTACAAACATACATGCATGCATTTGTGTGTATGTACATGTGTGTATCAATGTATGTATATGTATATGTATGAAGCCCTCAATGCCACAATAGTAATGAGAATGGAGACCCCATTCCCCCAAAGGCCACTACCTATAGGGGCATGGGGACTCTAACCCCTACATCCCCCTCCACAAAGAGATGTACAGTTGTCATGGCCACTATGGGAACTGCCACACACATGAGCCTCAACCCATGCAGAAAAGGTTGTGCCCTTATTGTTGTTTCCATGGATCTAAATTAAAAATATATGAGCATTGTCTATGTATTATTAGGGTTGCTAGTAGTGGGTGCATGGGCTTTCGCCCTCTTATAGCTTAAAATTGTGGTTAACATGATTTCAGCCTTCAATTATTTTGATGTACAAAACATTTTAACATATGTGTATAATAAAGTTATGGACAAAATGTATTGTGAGTTCAACACCTTTATAAAACTTGTACATAACCCCATTCTTAAATCTAGAAGAAACTTTCATCAAACTTGTGAGATTTCTTCCAACAAACCAATTTTAGGAGAACAAATCTTACCTAAGAATCAAAAAATAGATTTATTTCTTCAACCCAATTATGTTCTTACAACACATGAAAGAAAGAATGAATAAGGAATGGATGTTTTAAAAGATAAATATTAGGGCTTAGTTGGCTTAATCTAATTATATATTTAATATGAATTCAAGAAAATATCATAGAATATTGCAACTTGGGGAAACATGCTATGGAATAAATGGGAGGAATCTTCGAGCTTGAATAAACTAATCAATAAATCAATTAGCCAAATTCAGTTGTGAGTGCTTACAACAATCTATGAAGTCATTCTGATTATTGAATTAATTTATTTAATTTTTGAGCAACTATTCTTTTAAAAACTTGGAAATCAATTTATAATGTTGATAAATTGGTTTCAAACATTTGTCATTGACAAATTTCAACTTGTTATTTTCATTGCATTAAATTAATTGAATGTTAGTGAAAAATGGAATGGTATGGGTTAGAATTTTAGTGTTTTCAGAGAAAAAATGTTGGTCTTTGTTTATGTTTGCATAATAAAATATGGGGCATGGCAAAGATAATCAATTACAAAAGGATTTTGATACCCATGGAACCTAAGTTATTATTTTCCATACATTTTTAATAATGATAAGCAAGATTGAAAGATTCTAAACCCTTGTACATCAATCAGTCCAAAAGAGAGATGAAAAATGTGTCATGAAAGCACTCTACAAGACAAAAAGGAGTGAGGTACAACTACAACCAAACTACTGAAAACAACTACAAACAAGAGATAAAGTTAGGAACACCAAGGTCCCACTTAGACAATTACAAACCTTGTTCTACCTAGTCTCTCAACCATTACTCTAGCATGGGTTTGGGATAAAGGTTTAGAAAGAGCTTTCTTCCATCTAATAATAGTCCAACAGATAATATCCCCCAAGTCCTTATGAGGAAGCAAGGGGATTCTCCCATAGAGAGCTCATTGGGAAGCACTAGCAAACAATTAACAAGGTGCCGACAAATGGTGACCCTCCACCACATGACTAATTTGAAGTTGATCTAAGTCAAAGGAGCATGTTTCGAGGTCATAGCAACCAATTCTCCAATGGGTTTTGAAAGAGCGGGAGGAGGGCACATCAAGGTTGCACCAGAAGCTAAAGAGTCATCCTCCTAAGAAGAATCGCCTTCCTAAGGGGGCCATTGATTAGGGAATCAAGGATATGAATAGTCAAGTGATCTTTGTTGTTATTCTTCCACTAAGTAGTTGTGTCCTTAAGAGAGGACAATTTGTAGCTAGGTGACTAATGACAAAGCATTGTCTTGTTAGTAATAACTGAGAGGGGGGTGAATCAGTGGCTTCAATTTCATCCTTCAAACTTAACCACCAATCAATAAATCTCGGATTATTATGTCCCTACAAGATGCATGCCATGAAATACTACTAATGATTAACTGTCTGTCGGTTTTCTCTGTCAATCCTTATTCTTTCTTGATTACCAATAAGCAGTATAACTATTTACCGAAACTCAGTAAATAAGCAGATATACCGATCAATCTAGAGTTATCTATGTAAGATACAAAACAGTAAAGAAATGAATCATACACACATAACACATGAATTTTTAACGTGGAAACCCTGTTAAGGGAAAAACCACTGGGACCGGTACCCCAAATTTTCACTCTTCTGAAGTGAGCCCTGTTAAGAGCCAACC
>MU224216.1:1157610-1171955 GCA_018584345.1 Thuja plicata
AGAGGTTGTCACTTAGTATCGGGCATCTATTGCTACCATCCTTGAATCAGCCTCCTTCTTAGACTGTCAATAGGTATCGGGCAAATCCAATGCTACTTTCATGAATCAACCTTTTTGGCACTCCTTGAGATGTACCTCAATATATACAAGACTGTTAAGTCCTGCTCGGTTAAGAAACTTGATGCTTCAATGGTTAAACTGAAACACTGACTTGTTCATATTGCAACTTTGAATTGCAGATTTTCAGATCTATTTAAGTACATTACCTTTCTGACCAATGTATCAATTCAATCCTTTGTGCTCCATACTTTCTGCTCTGTGATGTTGTGCTTCATTGTCCGTCGGTGTCTGCAAAATTCCTTAGCTCTTCCTTCAGCTTGTTTGATCAGGACTGCATGAAGTTGTTCTTCATCAGTTTATCTTCAGCATCCTCTTTCTATTCATTCCCCTTAATCCCATTCGTAAATGAATTAAGCTTGTCTCTTATAGAGACATGATATTCATTGTTTCTTGATTCTTGATTCTTGATTCTTAGCGTGAAAAACAATCCAGCCAATTAGATTTAAAGCATAACTCCTTATTTGTCCCGTAGATATCTTCTTGCCAACTGTATAAATCAGCTTTAAACCAATCACTTATCTCTGGTCGAATAAAACAAAGTAGACAACCAGTTAAGTCTATTTTTAGCTTTGCCAGCTAGATATTTTGTCATTTTCTGAACTTTCTGTTCCGTCATTCACCACCACAGTTAGTTGTCGGTGACAACTGACAGTTTCGTCGGTGAGACTCCAGTTAGCTTCGTGATCTCCGTCTGTCGGGCATCATTGGAATTTTACTCGTCGGGCAACCTTCTGACTTTGCTCATCGGGCATCACTGTGGCTTTGCTTTGTCGGGCAACACTATGCTTCTGATCGTCGGGTATCACTGTGACTGTTCTCCTTTGCTCTGACTGTCGGTGTGCACTCCGTCGGTGTTGTTTGTCGCTAAGTGAATACTTGACTTTTATGCATTGCTAAAAGCATAACCTTTGTTCCTTTGATTCTCTGAAGTCTTTGGCATTATGTACATGACCGTACAGATGATATCAAGTTGACATCAATGACAATACAATACATTAACTGATTTAATGCCTTGCATTATTTTCAACTTAACATTGTCAAACATTCAATCAGTTATATGTCATCATGTCTACGTATAAAAGGGAGACCCTCATAATCAAAGTCATTGAGTCCAAGGCATATCCCCCACCATCAAAACCACATCCCCATGAAGAGGCTTGGAGGTGCCAATGTCACCTAGAAGGCAAGCAAAAGTATAATGCTTGTATGGGAAGTGAAACCTTCAACCTTCAAAAAGCAACCAATAGAGTTGACTATGGCCTCATAGCATGAAACCTCTTAAAATTGGAAAGGGAGATTCAAAAGTCTAACCAGCACCAAACGCACATTTAGAGGCTTTGTAAGAGGGTTAAAGGATGTTGACAGAGGCTTTTTGGAGAGGGTGTTTGTTCTCTCCAGGACCATAGCTTACCATCAAGCCCCATATATCTATCATTCAACGAGGTAAACCCTTTGCACAAAGAAAGAAATCAATCCCCTTCACAAAAAGCCTTCCAAGAATCCAAGACCCATTTGTATAGGTCAAACAAAGTAGGCCAAAAATTGTAGAGTCCATAGACCAAACCCTATGTTGATAGGAGTACTTTGTTTCAACCACACTTGGTCACAAATCGACAGAAGGGGGGAATTAGCACAAGGGATGGGTTTTATTTTCTCCCTCAAGGGGCAAAGAGAGTTTTCAACACTAGCAACATTAGCATAAAACCTCTAACCATCAACAACAAAAGCCTTATTTGCTCTAACAACAAGCCCCAAAGGAAGGGCACAACTTTGAACCCCCAAAATCATCAATAGCTAGATCAGGGGCCCTCAAATCTGTAGAACCCAAGTTACAAGCAAGGTATCCATAAGCCTACACTAGAGAGTAATTTAACATAGTGCAATAGGACATCTTCACCAAACCTACAACAAGGAGAACAACCCACGATAGGAACTCACCATCGATAGATGGGACTATTGTCGTAAGTGGAATAGAATTTTTTGAACCACAAATGACAAATAATAGGAGAGCTTCCATTACGACCTCAAACAATATGAATCCCTTTACAAACAAATGAGTTAGAACCTTACCCAACCCTCCACTCCTAAAAAATCACATTTCTATTATGCCCCGTCTTCCACCACTAGTCAAGAGATGTCCCTAGAATGCCTCCCTCGGAGAAGGGACATTTTTTGGATGTCCCTTGTTGATGGGGACATTAAGGGGATGTTGGGACCTCCCTATGACCCTTAGAAAACTTAGCCACATTTCTTGAACATCCTAAAAACGTGTAGCTATTCCCCACAACTCGCAATTAAAAAAATTAATTTTTAAAAGCCAGCAATTTTCTGTAATTTTGGCCACTAACCATAATCCTTAGAATCTAATGGGACCCATCCACAACCAAAACACTCAAAAAAGCTGCATAGCCATCGTTATTTAGACATTAGATTCTTTAGCTTCACTATTGATTCTCTAGAGCGAAAAACATATTAGATTCTTTAGCTTCACTATTGATTCTCTAGAGCGAAAATTTGGTTGGCATTCGGCAATACTGAAACAAGGACTCGGGGTTTGACAAAAACTTAGTGATAAAATTATGAAAATGCCATGTGCCATAAAGGTTTTTGTGGTTTCAAAGACCTTGATTTGGGTCCAGGGGTGGAGGCTCTGCTCCTCAACCCTGCCATGCACTGTGACAAGGAGTACATTAAGAGTGTTGCCCCTTAACCTCAAATATGGGTGCTCCCTCAAAACGAACCGACAACAATGTATTGCAATAATCAGAGTGTATTGAACATGGTGAATAATCGTGTTGTGCTCGAGTGATCCAAACACATTGTGGTTCACTGCCACTTCGTCTGAGAAGGTACAGAATAATGTAATACAAATGCAGTTCATTCCCACTGGGAATCAACTTGCAGATAGTTTTACAGTCATTGTCTCCTGCCAGATCTATGAAGTTTCAAATTGGACTTTAGTTACAAACAATGTCTAATATTAAGATATTTTGAGAGGTTAGCATATCCAAATAGTATTAATATTAGTATTGATGGCATTCTGTTGTGAATATATTGCTGATTAAATCAAATCAATCAACCGTGTAGATAAATTTCTTTCAGCTTACACTGTTAAAGGAATGAAATATAATTTTGGTTCTTCCTTTCACTATGCTCCATCGAGAAAGAGAGACGTATGGAGAAAGTTTTCTCTCATGCTCCAAAGTTTGATCTTAAACCTGGACTACAAACTTAGCTGAAATAAACAAATGCAATTTTTAAGTTTTAGGCATTTAGTAAAGTGTTTCTCATGCTGCATGTACCTGCTACAGAGAAAATTGGTCTATGAGATCCTTAGATTACACAGAAGTTACACCAATAGTTCAGCAGAGATAGAGAAAATATAATGCTCTTTAAACAAGATATGACTTTGTTGGTAATTAGTATATACTTTAATAGTGTAGAGAGGATTATATTCACAGAGAAGATGAGATATAATTTAAACAATACCAAAATGTACAGTAATAAGAATGCTCTCTCAACAAAACATGTCTTTGCTGTTGGTTCGGAGCTTTTATATTATGTAAGAAAAATATTTTTTGGTTGATAAAGTGAAGAATGACATCTCGAAAAGCAGTCTACATTCTTGTTCCAAACCAATTTTAAAAAGAAGGATGAAGTAGATGAATATTGCACAACAAACTAGGGGGCTATTGTCTAGCAGCTTTTTGGTAGCTTTGGCAACTGGGGATTTGAATTGATTCACATGAACTACTGTTCTTTAGTGCAACGACATATATAATTTATATAGTTGGTCCGGTCCAATATGTGTGATGAAATTTCTCCTACAAGCATATCAACAGTTCTACAACTTTGAATCTCTTGCTAAGGATTCCAGAACTTTCTTCGATGACTTGAGAGAGATAACCCCCAAACAGAATCAGACAATAAAATACAAACATCCTGCCATTCATCGCACAATCTAGATTAAACATGGGGATGCTTAAAACATTATGGCAAAATAAAGCTCAAGGCAGATAAAGATTAAAAACATAATTTGGAACATACCAATCGCCAGTGCTAGTAATTATTTGGCTACCAATGTATTTTAATGAATTTCATTTATAAAACTACCACTTAGGTCTCCCCAGCTCATTATTGCCCAAATTATTCACCCTCACTTTGACCTCAAAATGACCGCCCACGTAGCCAACGAAACTCAAATCATCTAAATGTCAAATATAGTAACTCATGACAATCCCTTAAATCTTTTTCCATTAGCTCTGGAAATGCCCAAAAAAAACTCCAAGAAACATTTAAAAGAATACTAGAAGCACAATGAAGTTAAAGAACACTGAGGCAGCCAAGGTTGAATGGAAATTTGAAAATTAACAAGCAAGTATATAACATTTTTAGCAAACGGGTCCATCCCTTGAATATAACAAAGAAGAGTGGCATAGCCAACGGGGATTCACATGTAATCCAGTGCAGCAATTTTCTGTTGACATGTGGATCCATGTTTCGTTTGAGTCAATATTATCTATGAATCCACTTTAGTGAGAATGCTGTTCACTTACTGGTAACATCCGAATCGACCTAAATCCAAATCCAACATACTCGAATAAAACATTTACAATCAAGTAAAATACATCCGACAGTGAGAACCCATCTAGCATATAAAAAGAGGACTAAAGTGAACTGAACTTTACATGTCCTCAAATGCAGAAATTCCCTCTACTGAGGTACAGATCCCCCTCGTTGCATTGGGATTAAAATTATGTGTTGGTAGAATAGAAAGGCTTAATGAAAATATCACCACAAGACAGAGAGAGTGTAACACCTGAACGTCCATAAAGTTGAAATTGATGGAAAATAATAAATATATCTAGCAAGTAGGAATCAATGAAAAAAAGAAAGGGGGCTAAATCAACCAAACTTCTCACGCTCTCCAGTGGAGAAACTTAATATATTGAGGTCACTCCAGTGGTGAGGTTTACTATATTGAGGTATACTCAACTATTGGTGTTAGGGTCGGCATTGTGTGTTCATATGATACATCCACTTCAATCAATAGATTGCCACAAAATGGTGAGAACATTTTATTCACTTCGCACTAACTAATGATCAAATCAACATCAAATCAAAATCAAAACCAGAACAGATGAATGGGAAATTAACAAGGAAGTTTCAAGCTTGTAGTATAATCAACTGGTGGCATTAAGGTCGGTATTATGTGTTCATATGATATATCCACTTCAATCAGTAGATTGCCATAAAATCAAGAGAATGTGTTCATTTCACACAAAGTAATACCTTAATCAGCTTTAAATCAAAATCAAAACCAAAACAGATGAATGGAAACTTAGCAAGCAAGTATAATGCTTGTGGTAAGTAGGAATCAATCTTTTAGATGGCACAAAGAAGTGAAACATAATGAACTGAACTCCATGCGTACGCAAAGCAAATATATTTTGTTCATTGTGATACAGATTCCTATTGGCATATGTTTCCTGTTATGTTTTAGCATTATGGTCAATGGTATGTCTTTGCATGATGAATTCGCCTTGATGATCATATAACCACAATATACTGAAAATGTTATTTGCTTAGAAGTAAATTCCAAATCACTGTAAATGCGAATGCCAATTCAAAACCAAGTGGTGTAGAGATGGTAAAAGTAAACTGAACTTACATAATTGTACAAGGGAACTCCAAATCCATTAATTAGTATTAGCACCAAGCATCACATCATTGACAAATACAAAGCTTATAGCATGCCCTCCAATTACTCTTCTTCTATCCTCGCTCTGAACTAAAGCAAGCAAAGAAATCTAGGTGGTGATCTAGGAGCCCACCAACTAAAATTTATTTAATTCCTTAAGTTGAAACATCTTTAAGACTAAGGTCAATTAAGATTCTACTTGGAAGCGAGTCGGAGGCCAACCCGATCACTCATGAAGAAATAACAACATAAATAAAAGAAAGAGTAGGTTACACTGCTTCACTTGCTATCCTACAGAAGAAATATAATTGTATGTCCGGCATTCTTCTTCTCTAAAAGGAGAAATGGATTCAAAATGAATGAACCTTATAGGCTGGATTTGTAACTCCGGAAGTTGCCTAAAACTCCAAAATGAGCAGAAAGATTCGGTGGCTCTAGAACCCCTTCACAAGATCAGCATTTTTCAAGATGAGCAGGTTCCAACTCCATCTTTGCAATCCTTGGTGAGGTCACCAAATGTCTCAATCTGCCTCTTACCTCTTAAAAACACTTCAGTGTCAACCTCTACCCTCATATATCCATCAAATTCCACTGGTTTCCCCCAGCTGGCAGCTAAAGTCTCATTGTACCACTCACTGTTCTCAGCCCATAGGTCACTAAAATCATTCAGAAAATGAAGCTTGTAACTACTACGAAGTGGATCGAAGAAACTAGTGTCTGCTTCATTTGTGGCAATGTACAAATCTCGGCCCTCATCAATTCTATACTTAAGCTTCTCCAAAAGCACATCAGGGGAAGTGTCATGGTCCAGATTAGGCCACAGATCAACATTCTGGACCTTATTCCCCCTGACAACATGAACTGAATCAAAATCCCAATTCAATTTGGTACTAATAGCAGACACGATCTCCATTAGCCTCTTAGACTTCCAGATCAGGTGCCATGGCCTCTGTATCACATTCTCAGTCTCACCCTCACAGACCCGATACCAGTAGTTATCAGGCTCCACCTCCCCAAACCTTCTCCAGATCAATGTATCCAGTTTTTCCTTCAGCATGACTGGGGTGGTCTTAAAATCATCCACCATAGTCAAAGTCAACCCATCTTGCTTCTGCCACTGGTTCCAGTCCTGCCAGAACTGGGCCTGATCTATCACACTGGCAGACTCCTTCAAGTGCTCAAAATCAAAATAGAACCTAAAATCCTTGCCCGGCTCATCCCCGTGCCCGGGATTATTGTTCCCAGAAAGACAAACTTCCAAATCCATAACAAAAGTCCTATTCAAGTACTGGGCCTCCCCCAAAGCACACAAAAAACTCCACAGATACTGACTCATAGGCTTGCAATAATCCCCACCCCTAGAATACATCAAATACTTACCCTTACTAAAGCTAGACTCAGATTTTACCTGGGGCAGCGAATCATTCACAGTCTCCCCCACAACAGGCACAGCTTCCGGCGAGTTCTTCAGTCTATCAGGCTCAAATCCAGCTTGCTTCTGCTTCTTTCGCCGTACATTCTTCCCAGAATGCCATTCCCCAGCACCAACAACAGTATAATTACAAAATGGCCGAGACCTAGCCAAGGAAAACCTCCTGTAATCCTTATACATGACATTGGCCTTGGGGCCCACTTTAGGCTTGAATCTCCAAGACACATCACAGGAGCTCGCATTAGATCCTCTCACAGGCCTTCCAAATCTGTAAAACTGGATATCCTGAAAGGTTTCCATGCAGTACTTCATGATAGCAGCCAGGATTTCATTTTCTGAGCAATCTACCTCGCCATCACCGGACTCACAAGAAACAGGGGCCTCTTCTGCTATTGTGGCCACCACATCTTCAACTTCCGATTTGGAAATGGATTTTAGAGCTGGGGTAGTTTGCTCATTTTGGGTGCCCACAAAATCTTCCCCTGTTTTGACAACTGAGTCATCAACGGCGAAAGTGGCATTGGAGGTGGAGATGAGCAATGCGGAAGCGGTTTCAGAATTTTTGAGGAATGGGTCCTCTGGCTGGTAAGTTGCAGCCAAGATTGTGAACACTATTACTCCTATCACAAACATTGCAAAGCACAGATTGGAAATCAGACTAATCATATGCTGCCCAAAAGCATCTGGTTTCAGAAACCCATTGCTCAGTGACCCAGATCTGCCCATGAAGTTATTCGCCATTGTGCAAACTTGTTTTCTCAAGAGTTCGGTAGCACCGCCCTTTTATATTAAGCCCAGCTGCACAGGGCAAACTAGATTTCTGTACCGGTGGGCTCCGTGAAATTTGTTACCTAACCGATGGCGTTTTGTGGTTTCAAAATTGACTCCAAAATAGACTCTTACAGTTGTCTGGGTTTTTCATTTAAGAAACCAGATAGCTCGGTAATACAAAGCGGAATCCTCATGTTCCCTCAGATGTGTCATTTACATTTTTAACTTGTGTGAGTTATTTTCCCTCCATTAATTATCTGAAGATAACTTTCATTAGCAGATGCCAGATACAATATGAAAGTAGATAATGACACTGATATTTCTTTTTTTTAATCGAAAAAAAAAAAGTGAAGGCGTACATGCATCTTTTTCATACCTTGCTTTCTTTTCCAAATGAGAAAAATGGGTGCACGATTCACTTTTGTCAACTCATAAAATGAAATTCAAAAACACCAAAAGTAATAAAAAGAGGAAAGAGAAAAATAAAAGGACATGTTAAAATATTTATTGGAGCCCAAATTTAAAGGTAAATGTATTGTTACTTGAATTTTAAAGACATAAAAATGATGTGATCTTGTTAATGAGCAATTACCGCACACAATCAATGATTTCATAGTTAATAATAATTGTGTTATTGTTTATTCTATAGTCATTAATTTTAATCACTTTTTTTAAATAATATTATTTTTTCAAAAGTATATGTTAAGGAGTGTTGAATTTTTTTAACTTCACAATTTTAAGTGATATACTATTTTTTATTAGAATAAAATTGAAGTTGAATAATTTATTGTTGAATATGTTTATTAGTCGATAGGCTATTATAGATTGCAAATCTCTGGAGTTACATCATGTCATATGCTTGAAAAGAAGAATCGATCAACGTTTGGTCAGATTTTTATCAATTGTTAAATGTGGCATTGGATATTATTACTACTAGTGTACATGAATTAAATGTGCCAACCATGTTGCATTGAACTTTGTACTCAACTTCTCTACGAAATCTTTAAAAATCTTTAAATCGAACTTTAACTCAAATGTTTGAGTATGACCCCAACCAAGCCTGGACATTTTCTTGCGGTGATAAACTATTTGACAGGTAAACAAGCATACTCTTCGGATATGTTCCATATAGTTCTGCAAATTTTGTTTACTATGTCTTCCTTTGAAGAAATATATTTTATTTCTCTTTTAACCATAGAGGACCTTAAAGTTCCACATTACCTTGCAAGCAATGTTTCTTTGGTAGCCATTAGCCAGAGCACCTCTGCTCATGGGTTGTGGGTCACAACTTTCCTTAATATAGCATCTAAAGACTCTTTGGTTCCATGGCTCTTTTATAGTTGAGAGGCCTTGATCCATACACTCTTCTTTGCAAGATAGATTGAAAGAGCGTGATTTTAAATTAGATAGAAAAAGCAGTTTCAATTGAACGTCGTATGCAACCCATGTTCTCTTCCTATCAATCACAACCCATTGTAAGAGCAGTTTCAATTGTTCTAACCTTGCTACTTGCATCCACGGCTTCACAGAATCCAGATTTGACTTCACAGCCTGTGCAATAATAGTTGTCAACCTTGCTACTAATTGCACCCACTGCTTCACAAAATTTGGACTTGATATGTGCAACCCTTTGGACAAATACCTTCACTTCAAGATGGATATCTAACCTTATTTTGTAAGGATGTTTGCAGTTATGATTTATTGTTGGTAGTTATTGATTTTCTCAGAGTACCCATTTGGTTTAATGAAATTATGGAGAGTAAAATTTAGGACTCCATGTTGTATTTATGAGGTCTCTGGCTAAGTAAGTTTAACACACACACCCATTTCGCCTTTGATATTGGAAGATGTATATCATAAAGGATTTAGCTTCTCTGTATCTTAAATTTGATCTTTATGTTTAAATAGTAGATACAGTAATATTGTGAATTGGGCTTCCACAAAATATCGTCGGTACTACTATACCTTGTGATGAGTCCTCATATATTTGTGGGTATGTGCAGGATCATGGTATGCCAAGAAGTGGCGATGTGAAAAAAAAATCTCTTTTTTACCCGTCCAAAAATGCACTAAACAGTGTGTTGACTTTTTAGTAGACCTGGGTGTCAGTACACCTGGCCAAAGGTAACACTAGAGCACAAACTGTATCAGATACCTGATAGTTGTCAGGTATATGATAGCTATTGTATACATGATAGTTGTAACATAAAATTACAGACATAACGCATTTTGCCTCATTTTTCAAACATCAAAAATCAAGAAAGGGCAGACAACTTTGGGTATACGAAATCAATCAAGTATAGGATCCGATTTTCTTCCAATTTCACCCCAAATCATCATTGGTGTGTTAATGTTTTTATTTTTATTGTTTTTTGATGTTTTTAAAATGAAACTCTTGGTTTTTTGTTTAAAAATGGGGTTTTTTTATTCAATTTATTTATAATGCTTTAAATTTGATTGTAGTTGTATATTTATTTCTCATGTAACCAAGCATGGCTGACTCAAACCAACCATAAAACTCTCCCCCGCCAATAACAAACCTGAAAATAATCTGCAACCCCCTCAAAACCCTCCCCCACCAAAAAACAAACCTGAAAACAATTTGCAACCCCTCAAAACCTTCAGCCTTTAGAGGAACTCATAGGTGATAATCTAAGTCAATTGAGGGGCTTCCAAATCACATATGGAGCTATCCCTACATTATGCCCCATGTTTGCCACATTGAACTCCATTGTTAAAAATATGGAGAAGCTTGCAGTGCAGCATAATGTTGCACTTCATTAGCGTGAGGCCGTGCATGTCGAGTATGATGATGGTCTGAATTATGATGGGGTCCAGGCCCTTAATATAAATAAGAATGACATATATTCCCTTTTTGTGAATCTGAAAAGTGGATTCAAAATTGACCCTAAAAATCCCAAGTTGTCTATCAAATGGTGCACAAATGATGCAATGCGTGAGCACTTCTATGATCGTTGGTGGATGGTTTTTGATAGACCACCCCACAACAATTTGGAGGTCCCTTTTATTTTATAAAAAAACTATATGTTGAATTTGTGTTTGGTCACAAATTAAACTATTGGAGCATGAGACCAAAGATGGACGTAGGCAGAGGCGCTCCTTAGGATAGGCCATGGGCATGTAGAGTAAAACCCCGCACTTATGTCCCCCCACTGACATTTCACCCCCTCCTCCAGTGCAGCATCCAGATGTTATTGCAAAGGATGGCTCGCAGACTATTAGGGACATTCACACCTTGAGTGATCTATTGGTTAGGAAGACTATGACATTATTGTCACCTTGTGTTGATGATGATGACACTTTGACATCCTCTAAGAGTTTACATTTCTGCATGCCTCATACTTGCATTATATGCTAGAATTTGTACTTGGGTCCCCTGAGTGATGTTGATGCATATCACTATGTGTTCGAGGTGGACGATATAGTAGACATCGCTACAAGGACTACAACATCTCATGGAGAGGCCTACCATGCGAGAGATGAAGAGGGGCAAGCAGAGCCATAGACTCCTACTATTACAGTAAGACTAAACATTTTATTTTTCACAGTGTATTTAATTTAAAATGAATATTTTTAGTAGATTACTTTTAATGATTGCACACTTATGTATATATGTGGTCCATTTATGTTCATTTGATGATAGATGAGGAGATGAGATGGGTGGAGGGTTCCATGCTCTCAGCCATTTCATTTGTCCTTGACACCTCCGTGGTATATGTTTTTATGTACTCATTGATTTCCTTTTTTATATTAGTATACATAGTTTCTCATAAAATTTAACGTAATATAAATCATATGTACTAATTGTAGACACCCTAATTTGGTCAACCAAAGTCAAAGGGGTTAAATCAAGTCAACATTATGGATTAATTAACAAAGCCATTTATTAATTAAATACAAGCCAATAAGGGGTTAATTAAACTATGTGATTGATTAAATCAATTAGTTATACAGTTCAATTAAATGAAATCAAATCCAACCCATCTAATTTACCTACATGGCTAATTTAATTAATTTGTAATTTCAACAAAAGGAAACAAAAATCAATAAACCAATGAGGAGGAAGAATTCAACTCACACAGATCCCTAGTCTTTTTCGATGTCCTTGTGTTATTTGATTTTTTAGAAGCTTTGTTTGTTTTTTGCTCTAGCCTTTGTTGGCATGTTCTGTCTTTAGTTTATGTTTTGTTTAAGACTGGGTGTATTGTTATATTTTTAACTCTATTTTAGGTTTCAGGAACCCTGTAAAACCTGCTTTACATAATCAAAAACTCACACGGATCAAGGATTCATCAACTCTACACTACACATCATGAGTTGCATCTTGAACCTCTATCTTATCTCTTTGCTCCAACATTTGAAGCCAAAATATTTACTTGGTCTCACCATTTGAAACCACTAACTTGACTTAACCTTGATCATGATCACTCAAACTCACCCCCTACCCTCGAGAATCTCTATAAATAGAATGCATTTTGTAGTGCAAAACACCAATTCACATGTAGAGGACCAATTCACCTTTGAAGCACTAATTCACATTCAATTACATCATTGTGCATCCATAAGAGCATCCTTACTATAGGCATTTTTCATCTTTATAGCTTGGCATTGATCATAAATGGAGTTTTGCATCATAATTGAGCTAGAATAAGATAGAATTACATCATCTAAGAGCTTAATTGCTCATTCTAAGACTATCACTCTTGAATGCTCAAGCTGAGACCATTACTTTAGCTTCCTAGATAGAAAGCCATGAGATGCTTCTTGTTTTTATTGTTGATTCAATAGGTTTTTAAGCTAATTTCACATCTTTGAGTTGATTATATTGACAAACTAATTTCATACAGGTATTTTCATATACATAAATGGTGCCCACCGTGGGGCATTTGCCTCAATTTCCTAAAATTTGTTGAAAATTTGCATGCTCGTGCTTTTCTTTTATAGATTTTGATCTTTTGCAGGTGAAGTAGTGTGTCAGATAAGTGAAATAACATGTATCCAACAAATGTTGACGCCTTTACATAGACAAGTAACACGTAGAAGCTAAATTTTGACACATTTGCACAAAGTGTTGACGTCTTTGAGATAACTTTTGTCTTTTGTCTATCTTTCTTTCAACGCATTCCATACTCTAATCCAACGCATTAAAAATCTTCTTTAGCACTTATTATTTGAAATAACGTTGTTAATTTCTTTTTTAGCGCTTTGCAAAATTCAAATAATGTTGGCTAAAATTTAAATAACACTTTTTACTTGTTTTAACACTTCATGTTTGCCATAATATTGCCTATAAAGTTTTTAGAAGCACATGTGATTTTTATTATAGCGTGTATAATCAATTTTGTAGTGCGTAGGATTAATTTGGGAAATTTTGAAAATTTTGGTTGCAAAATGAGTTTAATTCTCTATTTTCTTTTATGACAGATCAGAAAAAAATTTCAAAAACCAAAAGTTTGTATTTTTAGGAATAGAGAGGTTGAAAAAGAAAACAAAAGGTGGAACAAATTGAAAGCATCATTTCAATTCGAAAAGGTGTTTGAAGAAAAGGTAAGTATACATCGTTATTGGAGAATAGTAGAGTTATATCAAGATTTCTACAACGTAATGTAATATCCTTTGGATGATACTCCTTTTAACGATCCCATTTGAAGTTTAATCAAATTGCTTTTTAGGAATAATTAGGATTTTCTTAACCTTGGTTTATTTTGCGAACTAACATTTGGGAGAAAACTTGGATGTTAAGGAGCTTAGAACGATCATCGAGGTAAAGTATAGCAAAAACATTAAAAACCTAAAAAATGTGCCTAGTCATTGCTAGCATCGAATGAGACATTCCTAAATCCCTATGCATTTGCTTAAATTGTGGTAATTTCATTTGCACATCTAGCTTAAGGTAAAAGAGAAAATTGGAATCTTGAGTGAAGCATTAGGGGTATGTTCTTCACCTTTTGGTGAATCAAACTCCTAGAAGTGTTCAACTTGAGATGAAGATGAGATAGGGAATGAACCAAACATTTAATTGAAGCCTTCATTTTTGTGGACAAAAAGCATTAGGTATATGCTCTTCACTTTTTAAGTGAATCAAAAAACCAAATATGCTCTAGTCCCTTTAGATTAAAAGGCTTGCAAATAAACCATGTTAATTGTGTTTGTGAGGTGAAAACAATAGGGATATGCTCTCACCTTTCTTAGGGTAATCAAACTCGTAGACTTGTTTCGAATTTCAAATTTCTTGTTTTTCATAAACTTGCTAGAACTTTAATGGGGCTGATGTTAGTAATAACTGAGGGGGGGGGGGGG
>MU224216.1:1198227-1234273 GCA_018584345.1 Thuja plicata
TCTCTCCAGTCCACATGGGTAACTTCACCCACCTCTTTAGTTCAAAAAGGTAACTCATAATTAGCTCCTCAGTTAACCAAACTCTATCTCCTCTTAACCAAATAAAGAGGTGGAGTTTACTAAGGATTTCTCTTGTTCCTTTTGATCTCAACCGTTCATCTTCCCATCTCTGGGATTGATCTCAACCATTCATTTCATCACCAATTCCTATATAATAAATCCTTCATAACCATTTGAAGGATCTAGGATTTCAAGCTCTCGTGCGCCATTACTCCGTCAGTTTGGTTCTAGCATTCAAGCCATCTTGCGATCACACACACACACACATTTCAATTGTCAAATTCTCGACGCTTCTCAAGTCATAGACACTGCCCCGCCAATACTGAGCATCAAGAAGAACATTTCGGAAGGAGTAGAGAGAAACAATAGAAGCTTCAAGCATCGAAGGGTTTGCATTCGTTTGTCTTCCTTTCTCTTGTTTTTACATTTTATTGCTCACGTTTCTGTTATTCATTTAGTAGTTATTGCGTACTTGATTTGCATTCACTTGTGAAACCTTTGCTACTAACCCCCGCCCTTGGAAAGCTGTGGGAATCCGGAGAGAGAGGCGTACAGTTGGTCTTCATTAGATCTCATTACATCAAAGCATCTTTACAAGAAGATGAGACTTACCTTAGACAAGAGGTACCTTATCCTAACGAAACAATTTCTTCCTCATATCAACCTTTCAAAATAGAAGAACAAAAAGAGAAAGAAGCAAGGGCACATATAATGGGGTTTGATGATCTTAACAATGCTCATGAAGCTAATAATCATCCCTATATTGATGCTAATGATGGAAACAACAACAAAAAGAACAATGGTCATAATGAGAGAAATAATTGTGATAACAATGGAGGAAATCGTGGGGATGATGGGGGCAATCAAGATCATCAAAATGAAGAAGTAATGGAAGAAAGAGTGGATAAAGCCACCCAAAATCCTTTCTTCATGAAAGTTATGGAGAAAGTATTAGAAAGGGATAAAGAGAGGTACTTATTTAACCTAGCTCAATCAGGAGTAAAACTTCCCCATGATTATGACATGACAAAACTCAAAAAAAGCTCAGAAAGAGGAAAATCTAATAGGTGTGATGAATAAACAATTCAAGATTTTCATGCACAATTAGATAGCATGAAGAAATCAGTGGCTCCTAAACAATTTTCAATTGAGGTCATATGTCTGTTTCCTTTTGATAAGAATTTAATTATGGTACCATTCCCTCAAAATGTAGTCTTTCCAAAATATGACAAATAAGGGAATTTTGTGCCCTAAGCCTAGAGTTTATGCATGACACCATTTAAGGGAATTTTGTGCACTAAGCCTAGAGTTTATGCATGACACCACTTATTTAATGTGATTATTCCCTAGAAGCCTTGGAGGGAAAGCAATGGATTGGTTTCCAAAATTACCCCCGGGTATTAGAACATTTGAAGAATTAACCTCCAAGTTTGTGACTCATTATTCATATAATATTAAACATGAAGTCACCATGTTAAGTTTATGTAACACTAGGCAAAGAGAGGGGGGAGCCTTTTTAAACTTTTTGCAAAGATGAAGAGCATTTTTTTCTCATTATCCTAGAGGCATACCTGAGAGAGAGAAAATGGACATCTTCATGAATAATTTTAATATGGTTATGAATTACTAGTTGCAACTCCAATGTCCACCCACTTTTGAAAATATCATTGAAAATGGGATTACAATAGAAGAAGTTATCAAACATCCAAGATCCAATAATGTCAATCAAACATCCAAGATCCCTTTCAACAACAATAATCTTCCAAAAAATCAAGAGGAAAACAAATCAAGGCCTTTCTTTAATCCAATACAAAGGAGGAAGTTCACACCCTTAGGTGAATCTCTTGAAAATGCATTAAGGACCCTCATTACCATCAAAATAATTACATTACCAAAGGCGAGACCATATGAACCACAAGTCAAACCCACATGGTGGAATGACGCCCATAATTGTGAATATAATAGAAATAAAGGGCACAAAACAAATGAATGTATGAGATTAAAGAATTTGGTTCAAGACTTGATATATAACGGTGTGATTAAGGTAGATGAACCTCAAGATAATGAAGATCATATGGAATTTAAAACTCCTTTCTTCAAACATGAAAATGGATAATATTCAAATTTTAACCAAAAAAATAAAAGGAATATTGAAAAGGTTAATTTTTCTCATACCTATGACAATGCCATCAATTCCTTATCAGGATATGAGAATAAAATCAATGTTGTTGTGGCTAAAGATAATACATCAAAAGAAACTTCCAATGTTGTAACTAGGGGACAAGCTTCAAAGATAACATTACAAGGAACTACCCCTAAAATAATTTGGCCTAATAAATCATCTTCATCTTCAAAATAATATAAACTTGTGGATCAACTCCAAAAGACACCAGCACAAATCTATTATTTAGAGTTGTTAAAACTTTCACCAAATCACAAGGAAATATTGGAAAAAGCTCTTGTTGAGACTATGGTCCCTAATGAATTAGATGTTGATAAATTCCAAGACATGGTTGGACACCTCATTGCACCTAATTGTTTATCCTTTTCTAAACAAGATGATATGTCGTTAAATCATCCTCAAAATCTTCCATTACATATAGAAGTTTTGATACATAAACACTGTGTCAAAAAAGTCTTAATTGATGGGGGTGCTTGTTTAAACATTTGCACTTTGAGTCTTGTGAAAGCCTTAGGATTTTTCGAAGATGTTGTTATCCAAAAAGAAAGAGTACCATCAAATCCTATGATGATGATGAGAGATCATCCAAAGGAATGGTTGTTTTACCTATCAGAATTGGTCCAATTGAGAAAGAAATAGTTTGTCAAGTTCTATATATAAATTTGACATATAACATCTTATTAGGGAGGTCATGGCTTCATGAAATGCAATCAATACCTTTGACCTATCATCAATGTATAAAATTTCCATACATGGGTCAAGAGATCACTATAAGTGGGGACTTAAATCTTTTTCAATATTATAATATTGTTAAACCTTAAAATGAGTCATTCATTCCACATAATAGTGAAGGGGCTACATCAAGTAATTTCAAAGAAACAATTCAAGAAAATACTCCTAGTTTGGATCTGATGATCGATTCAAACCAAGAAAAAAATAACTTACGTACTTAGACTAAGGGAAAAGAAAAGGTTAGTTTTTTTGGATTCACAAGATAAAGAGACTACCAGTTCAAGTGTTTCTCATCAAGATGATGAAATTTCAAAAACCTCTAAGTTGGAAAAAGAAAGAGTCAAAGAAACACATTACCAAAAGATGGACAAGTTGATGAGAAACTTTGAAAAGCAATGTAAAATCAAACAAAAAGGGGTAGGAGAATATTCTATGTCATTATTTGACTTACCTATTTCTTCTGAATCACATGGAAAACCATCTAGTTTTCATCCACCTAAAAAATATAATGCTCATTTTGTGAGAGCTAGTGAAGATGATGTTGTTTTATAATGGCTCTATAAAGATGAGGAAGCCCCAAGTTCAAATATAGACACACCAATATGGTAAAGGTTACCAAATGATGCAGAAAATGGGTTATAAAGGAAGAGGACCTATAGGAAAAATAAATAAGGGATTGTTAGAACCAATACAACCTCCTTGGAGATCTAGTGATGAAAAATCTAGGATATGATATCAAGAACAAGGTAGTGGTCAAGAAACTTCAAATCATTCTCATGAACATATTAACATGTTGAATTCAAAAAGTGAGGATGATTCAAATGAATATGAATGAGATTCATTATCCAAAGCTTCTTTTCATGACAAAGAGGTATATGTGATTCATGTATATGCGTCTATATCTAATTCAAGAGAAGATTCAAGTTTTGATCAAGGATATAATACTCATCAAGAATCAAATTCAAGGAAAGAAACCAATGAAAATTGTTGGGAAGGTGAACCGTGGATACCTTCATGGATAAGAGAATCCAATGTTAGTTTTAACCCACAAGATTTTTTATCCTGAAGAAACCCAAGAGAACTCAAGTGAGGAGAATTTTGACCCAAGTTCTATGGAACACCTTGAACAAGCACATGTGATACATCCTAATGATACAATGTACGAAACTTCTAATGAATTCATGTCCTTAAACCCCCGGAGATTCAAACTTATTTAATGAACCCTTATCCCTTATGCATCCTGAATTAATTGAGTGGGATTTAACCGATCCAAGCGACATACTTTCTATCCCAAAGGACAATTCAGTGGCCTTGTACCTAAATGTGGTTGATCCCTCTTCCATCAATGAATTATATCAAAGAAAAATAGAGGAGGAAAGTGGCCAATATCTTAGTCTCAAAAGAAAAGAAAAAAATAAAGAAAAAAGTAAGTGGTCTAGTGGTGAAAACCACAATGTGGCAGTGCTAGACCTATAAAAAATAAAATAAAAATAAAAGACATTTTCAAAGGTGAAAACCCAACTATGTCACCTAAGGAAGAGAGATTGGACATTTTACCAAAGCATTATGAATACAAGTCTTCTATATTGATTGAACCCACAGAAAAGGTGAACATTGGCACAAAATCAGAGCCCAAAGTCATAAACCTTGAAGTATCATTGACTCCAGAAGAAAGACAAGAATTTATCAAATTCCTTAAGGAAAGACAAGTAAATTTTGTATGGTCCTATGCAGATATGCTAGGAATAGATCCAAATTATATCATGCATAATTTAAATATAAACCTAGGAGCTAAGCTAGTCAAACATAAATTAAGGAAGATGCATCCTCACATTGCCTTACTAGTGAAATTTGAATTGGATAAATTGTTGAGTGTTTGTTTCATCAGAGTTATTGCCTATGCCGAATGGTTTTCCAACATTGTGCCAGTTTCAAAACATGACAAATTAATCAAGATATACACAAACTTCAAAGATGTTAACCTAGAATGCCCTAAAGATGACTTTCCATTACCAAGTATTGATACTATAGTGAATTTGACAGCAAGACATTCTATGTTCTCCCTCATGGATGGATTCAATAGGTACAATCTAATAAGGATAGCTCCTGAGGATCAGGATAAAACAAATTTTACATGTCCTTGGGGTACTTTCTGTTGGAATGTGATGCCCTTCGGTCTCAAAAATTCTGGAGTGACTTATCAAAGGGTCATGACTACCATTTTTCATGATATGATACACAAGTTCTTAGAAGACTATGTTGATGACATATTGACATAATCTCATACAAGGAAATAACACATTAATTTTGGAAAAAAACATTAGAAGTTTAGAACAATTCAAAGTGAGGTTAAATCCTAAAAAGTGTGCATTTGGTGTACAATCTAGAAAATTATTGGGCTATATAGTATATGGCAAAGGAATAGAGGTAGACTTTGAGAAAGTGCAAGCAATAATGGAAATGGAAGCACAAAGGAACATAAGTCAAATGAGACCACTCCAAGGATGGCTACAATATATAAGAAGATTCATTTTGTCAATTAGCTGAAAAATGTCATTCATTCACTTGACTCATTCATAAAGATACAATTTTCAACTGGGACTCTCAATGTGATGAATCCTTTGCGCTCCTAAAGAAATATCTGACAAATACACCAATATTGATGCCACCCATTAAAGACAAGGCATTAATTTATACATTTTAGGGAAAAAGAATTCCTTAGGTGTGTTATTGGATCAAGAAGATGAAAATGGAAAAGAAAAGGCAATTTATTATCTTAGCAGGACCTTGGTTAAGTATGAGCTCAATTACAATTTTATTGAAAGGGCATGTCTTGCAGTAGTTTTTGCTTCATAAAAAACATGCCATTACATGTTGGCACATAAGGTTAAGCTCATATCTAAGATTATCCTTTAAAATACTTATTGAGCAAGACAACTTTAACATGGAGATTGGAAAAATGGGTCATGGTGTTGAGTGAATTTGACATCAAATATATGGATAGAAAAGCAATAAAAGGAAAATTCATAACTGATTAATTGGTAGATGCTCCTCTATTTTACGATCACCCTATCCAAGTTGAATTCCTAGATGCATACATAGTACATGTTGAGACTAAAACATGGAAGCTTTACTTTGATGGATCCTACACACAACATGGTTAAGGGGTATGAATTCTGTTAATTACACCACAAGGATATACTATTCTAAATTCATACAAAATTCTCTTTCCCTATACAAATAACATTATAGAGTATGAAGATTTGGTTATAGGTATTAAAATAGCTCTAGAATGGAAAGTAATAGAACTCCAAGTCTATGGTGACTCTCAACTTGTGATAAATTAAATCAATGATGAATACCAGAGAAGGGATGAAAAGTTGATGCCTTATAAAAGAAAGATAGATGTCTGGAATAAGTATTTTGTTTTAAAAACTTTTGACCAAATACCAAGAGAAAATAATAGAGAAGCAGATGCCATGGCAACTTTAGCTTCTATTTTACAAATACCAGAGCAAAATGCAAGATACAAAATCTTGGTGGAAGAGTTGGTAAAACCCGCATTTGACCTTCCTGATACCCAAATTAGCTTCTTACTAGTTGTACATGAATCCCCATGGCACAAACCAATTTATGCCTATTTAAAAGAACAAACTTACCCTTGGACCAATCCCAAAACCAACGAAGGAATTTTATATGCCAAGCTTCCCATTTTATCATCATTTCAGACACATTATATCGTAAGGATCTTGATGGAATGCTTCTTCTATGTCTAGATAATTAGGAATCAAAAATTTCTTTACAAGGCATTTGTGAAAGAATCTGTGGGTCTCATTCAAGTGGTTTAAACTTAGCTAAGAATATCCTTCAAAAGGGGTATTGTTGGCCAACTCTGGAGAAAGATGCTTGTCAGTTTGTAAAGGTATGTCAAAAATGCCAATATCCTGGAAATATGATTTATGTACCATCACAAGAGCTACACCCAATGACCACACCCTGGCCCTTCTATCAATGAGGGTTTGATTTAATTAGGATGACTTAACCACCTTCATCTAATGGTCATAAGTACATCATAACTATGAAAAAATATTTCACCAAATAGGTAGAAGTTGTACCTTTATCAAAAGCAATAGGAAAACAAATTTTAATGTTCATCCTAAATCATATAATTTGTAGATATGGCATTACTCATGCTATAATTACTAACATTGGAAAGCAATTCAAAAACAAGGACATGGATTAATTATGTGCTGAATTTCACATCACCCATCACTCTTCTTCAATTTACTATCCTCAAGGGCATGGTCAAGTAGAAGCAACAAACAAGAATATCCTTAAGATTTTAAAGAGAACAGTGGATAAATAGGAAGGGATTGGCACATACAATTGAATCCAACATTATGGACATACAGAACAAGAATAAGAACACCTATGGGAGCCACTCCATTTTTATTGGTTTATGGAGAAGAAACTATGTTACCTTTAGAAGTTGAGATTCTATCCTTAATATTCTCCTTGCACAGGTTAGTGATAGATGAGGATTATAGAGTTGCTAGACTCCAAAAACTTGAGTTACTGGAAGAACACCAAACACAAGCCTATAAACATCTAAAAGTATACCAAAATAGAATGTCTAGGGGATACAAAAAGAAGATAAAACCCTGAACCTTTCAAATAGATGACTTAGAGTTAAGGTTTAACCTACTTGTTGTAGCTCCTAGACATTCTATTTTGATACACTTTTAGATGTTCATAGGCTTGTGTTTGGTGTTCTTCCAATAACTCAAGTTGTTGGAGTCTAGCAACTCTGTGATCCTCATTTATAACTAACCCATGCAAGGAGACTCTTAAGAACAAAATCTCAACTTCTAAAGGTAACATAGCTTCTACTCCATAAACCAATGAAAAAGGAATGACTCCATTGTTAGCAATAATAGTCCACCAACATAACTAAGAGGGGGGGGGGGGGGAATCAGTTGTGAGCCAAATAAATTAAACNGGGGGGGGGGGTGAATCAGTTGTGAGCCAAATAAATTAAACTTTAAACTTTATAAACCAACAAATCTAAACACATAAAATGTAAAACCATAACATAAGAAATTATTGTTGAGGAAACCCTGTTAAGGGAAAAACCCCAGTGGGAATTAGCACCCACAAATAATGCACCGAAAGTATTGTATCCTTGTTAGGAGATGTATCCATGTTACAAGTTGATTATTACATATAGTACACAGTCCATGTTAAAGGAAAGACCATGTTAGGAGTAAAGAGAAATAAGAGGCTCACTTCCTAGGTACACTTCCCAAATGTGAAGGTTAAATCCACCTTCTGGACTCATTGTTCGAAATACATATATAAGAGTAACAATAACCAGGGAAATGAATGATAGAAACTTGATTTCCTTAAATAGTTCCAATGAATTTCATCATAATCACTACCTTTTCTCTACATCCAATAGACTTCACAAATACAATCTCGCAGCTTTCACATTCCACAACCTTGTTATTTAATCAAGAAAC
Source organism: Thuja plicata (assembly GCA_018584345.1). Taxonomy (NCBI): domain Eukaryota; kingdom Viridiplantae; phylum Streptophyta; class Pinopsida; order Cupressales; family Cupressaceae; genus Thuja; species Thuja plicata. Next base: position 1,206,721 of record MU224216.1, read on the forward strand.
AACTCTTCTTTATACAAGTTTACAATAAACAATTACGTCGACCTCTTAAGACTTCCCCAATGTACAAAAAATTATATAGACCCTTGCTAAGATACACATAGTACCTTACACAAGTAAACATCAATTACAACTCATCAATTATACTCCAAGTTCTGTAATCCATGCTCGTCATCCTCTAAACACGTTTCATTGTTGTAGTCAGCCATAAATAGATCTTTGCAAGATCGCATACTTCAGATGATGTCACCAAGAATATAGCAACCCAAAAATCACAAGTAACATTCTCCAACATGTCTTTTTCCACACATTAATCTCTCAAATCATAACTCATGCTCACATCCCAGTTATCTCTAAAACTCAGAGACCATCTCTGTCACAATTCTCTATCACTATTTTGTACCCAGTCTTCACCAAAACAACTGTAACTTATGCCAATGGTAATATCAAGCCAAGAAACCTTATATATAAGATCACTACTCATACATGTACACACCTCCATGCTTGTATGCTCTGATACCTATACAATGTCTATACACTTCTTCCAGTCTTCCATGTACCAATGATAACCAACTTGTCTGAGACTTCAACTGAAAGATATGTTGACATCAATGAAAAAACATGAATTCCATCACCTCTCACAGAACCAATTCCAAAAATATCCCCCCTTTGGCATTGATGGCAACATATGTGAAAATCCATCAACCCAAATAGTATCCTTCTTAATACAATCTTCTCAATATCCTCTTCACAGATGACCCTGAAATAGTAAGGATTTTCTACTTTTATCACTTCCCCTTTGACATTAATAGAAAAGGGTGCCATATCTATATTCCTTCTGTAACCATCCCACCTCTACAAGGTGTATCTTCTTAAAATATTCATCCTTCAACAACCATGTGATTGATCGCCCAAATATGTTTTGATATGTTATGCAATCACTCCCCTGAGGAGTGCATTCAAGAATCAAGTCTAGTGATTGATATGGCTCTGATAGCTATTGGAATGATGCATTTTTGCATCATTTATTTCTTTCAAGTAGGGCTTCCCACCCCAAAAATACCTCTAATATACTCAAAGGCATCTTTTGGAAAAGGTTTTGTGAATATATATGCTCTTTGCTCCTTTGTACTTATGTACTCCAATCTGAATTCTGTTATGCCCTGCATCCCCGTCCCTACATTTTGTGTGCAAAATGTTGGGTCCCCCTTTTTTTCTTTTTTCTTTTTTCTCTTTTGTTTGTTTTGTTGTTTTTCTTGCGGTTCTTGCCTTGTCTTTCTCCTTTTGTTTTCTTTCTTTGGGGTTTTCTTCCCCGCTGTCGTGTTTTGTTTGGTTGGTTTCTCGTCTCTAGGACCCCGATCCCGGAGGTTGTTCTTTGTTGGGAACCAGACTCTGGACTCCGGGATTCTTCACCACAATGTTCTTAGGGTAATCATTGCTGGGAATCCCCGGGCCCGGGGTCCAGAGGTTTGCCTATCCAGAGATTTCCAGAAGGAGGTGGATTGCCTTTTTTTTTTACCGCGGGTATAAATAGAGATTATCTGTCATTTTCACATTTACCGCGATTAAAACACTCAAACACTCAGAGCAATTTCAGAGAAATTTGCAGAGAATTAATGATAATTAGTGTTAAATACTTCCATCCTTTTCAAGTGATTGTGAGTGTTGCGTAGTGGCAGGTTGTTATCATTTCGCACTTGTAGCTATTGCAGAGCCTCTGTGGTGACTTCTTTCCTTATCCTTTCGTCATTCTCAGGTTGGTATCTCTTTTCCAACCATTTTTTCATCTGTCTTCTGTGTTCCCTCTCTGTTTTTGTTGTCTTTCAGTTTTGTTCATTTTCTCTTGTTGGTTTCACCGCTCGTTGGTGGGTCGGCCCTGCCAGAGGGTTGTCCACCCTCTGTGCTAGTGTGGTTGGCTTGTAAATAATGTAGAAAGCTGTATATATTTCATGCTTTACCTAGTTTCCCACGGATGTCATTCTGCGATGTATATGTGTAAATTCTAGTGTATATTTGTTATATATCCTTCCATTCCCCATGTGTATATCCCTCAACTCTCCATGTATATCTTATGTATATCCTTTTGGACAGTTTAGCAAGATGGTCAAGTTGCCTATGTCACTGGTTTTCTACCCGTAAGTTCATTTCAGAGTGGAAAACTGACTGTTTGAAACTCTGCTCTCGGTCGATTTCAAACAGGAAATTTTCTCTCTCCTCCATAAAACCAGCCAGGCCCTCATTTATGTCCCATACATGCATTTAAATCCATCCAAGTGGCCTTCACTTTTCTTGCATTCAGACAGTTGGCTCCGCCGTCATCGCCATAACTCCTATTTAATACCTATACACGTGGCGCCCACATGGGCTTGACGGTTTGCCTTTTTACATATTCCCACCAATGGCTGCTTCTCCAGGCTCCGAGTCTCCTGCCATCATCCATCCGGTGTCTTTACCAAGTGCAATAAAATTCCGAGACCCGGATGTTCAGTCAATCTTAAGTTTATGTAATGCGTGTGCTTTTCGGGTTTTTTTTGAATGAAACAAATTTTTCAGGAAAAGCAAGCATCACGGTGGTAAGATCTCCGGACCCCAGAGTATTTATTTGTTAATATGTTCTGACGGTCACTTTTCCTTGTAGGTTTCCAGAGTATGCTTCCAAACATGTTTGAAGCATCTGCATCCTCACCACCCGGAAGCCTGGAGCTACCTTCCGCGACGGCTATCAGGTCGGCTGTTAAATCCAAAATGGAAAGGGCCCTAGAGAAGTTGCATCTTACCATGAAGTTTGTGCAGGACAGTGTTATCATCGGCTCAAAGATCAAGTCCAAAGTTAAACTTATTATCGACACCAGCGTCGGGACATGGCTAGAAATGCAGGCCTTAGTGAAAATGATGTATATCCAGCGACAGGCTAGAGATCAGCTGGCCATCAATGTCAGGGACTCCAAGATCCTTAAGGTGGCTTGTTTCCCATTCTCTGTACAATCTCTAGAGCTTATTCTGATGTTGGCCACCAATTACAACTCCTTTGTTTGGGTTGTTATGCTCGCAGCTGCAGAACCCACCGGGTACCCTACTCCTCTGGTATCCCTCAACCCTGACACATTCCAGGTGGGTATGGGGATCCCTCAATTTGACAAGTCTTCTGTGGTTACAAGGTCAGATGCCTTGGCCCAATTCATGCAGTTGGAGGAAGCCGCCCGGATATACATGAACACTTATTGGCTCAAGGTTCCAAAGAGGGACCCTAAGAGGATGAAGATAGAAATTCCAAGGTCCAAGTTCAAAGAGAGAATTCAGATGGGAATGATAGCATTGGCCTGGGTCTTTGGGTAGCCCTCTGCCCAAGAATTCACTAAGTGGATGTATTACTTCCTCCTTAGAATCTCCACCAAGGGAGGATACTTCGACTGGGCAGCTATAATTTTGAACCACGTCAACTCCCAGTTCCTCCAACTAGCTAGGAAAAAGAAATTTTACATGACTTCTTATATTTTTTGGGCCCTGGTGTAGCAGAGGCCCCATGCCCATGGGCTACTTATAGATGGAGTGCTTGAGATTGGCCTAGGACAAAAGGCACCATGGGACCATTTCCCGTAGGTTCAATGGGAGGCCAGCTTCCCCAGTTTTTGCCAAGTAAATGATGCGTTCGTTTACTATCACCTGCTCACACCCACCCGGGATGCAGGATACCGCCTATCTATAAAGGTGATGAATTTGGTCTAGAATTATGGATATTATTACATCCAATTCCAACAACACACTTATATTAGGGTCACCGGCTTCTCCAGGAAACCCTACTTGTTGCCCAAACACTGTGGGGACAATATCATTCTCTTAGAATACTGCAGGCAGATAATGGAGTTGCATGCACTCTTTGTCTTGAAGAAGGTAACCAATATTCCATTTCCAATCACATGTGGGAACTACTCATGCAGCCTGGCCACGGCAAAAGAGGTAGATAACGAGCTTAAAAGCTACAATCTGGAAGAATTCTACTTGGCGTGAAAAAATTTTGATCCGCAGACAAGATTGCAGCGGTACTTCCCCGAGCTTCAGAGCCCCATCACTACCATATAGAGGATTTCTGGAAAGATTTCTAGGATGAAGTGGAGGTGCGGAGGTGGCACTACGTCTAGATGACGGCAGGCATGATGGAAAGGTTGAAGCTCCGGAGGTTCCCGAAGGACTTCTCAGACGCCAACCCCATGATTGATCTCTAATACAAAGCAAAGGGGATCGATACAATGACCCTCCCACTGGTAAATTGGGATGCCTAGGAAGGGCCTACAATTGAGGACTTCACCCGAGAGGTGGTCGAGCAAAGTCATGCCTAATTCAAGAAGGTGTGCCCCAGAAGTACCCGTCGAGCAGCCCAGCCAGCACCAAAATTAACTCCGGGGGCCAGGACTTCTTCGCAGAGAGTGGATAAAGGAAAAGGAATAGATACGACCCCTCCTATGCAAGAAGTCCCCATAAAGGAACAAATAAAGAAGTCAGTGGCAGCCTCCCAACAAATGAGGGAGAAGTTAATCACATGGCTGGCCACTCCAGTACTCATGGCCGGGCCAATTCATCCCCTTTCCTCCCCGTCGTTGGCAGCCTTAATGGTAAAGGCGACGGGGGTGGATACAACAGAACAAGTAGTGATAAGGGATGTGAGGCCACCCTTAGTTACCCGAAGAAAGAAGAGGATTAACCAAAAGCCTAAGGCAGAGCTGGAGTTGGGTACGTCCCATACCCCACAAGTAGAGTTCCTCTCTTCCAGTTTCTCAGAGCTAGAAAGAGAAGCAGAGCCTGCCAAAGTCCCAGCTAGTCCTCCCTCACAGGAGGAATTTGATGATGTCTTTGCAACCAACAAGTTCGGGAACCTGCAGGGGGACACCAGATAAATAGAGGCAGAGGTCCCAGCTACAGAACAAGAAGTTGCGGAACAAGAGCCTGTGCAGGAGCAGGAAAAAAAGATAGAGGAAAGGGAGGCAGAGCTGGAGATTGCCTCCGAGGCTCTGGAGATGTAGAATCTGGGGGTGGACCAACAAAGGCAGAATGAACAAATGACATCTGATGGGGGAACTGGACCTTCGAGAATAACCGTGACCCCAGCCGCCATGTTCCAAGTGCCACTCCCAAGAGTGACCTTTGGGAAAGTAATTACCATGGCCCAGACTTTAAATCTCATCCCAGTACCTCCACTATTGCCAAAGGATGGGTTGAAAAAAGAAGAAGCCCTAGCGGCAGATGCTGAGCAACAAGAAGAGCAACATGAAGAGGAAATCCCCGAAGAAGCCAACAGAAGTCCAGGCAAAGCAATAGATACAGAGGACAAGGCTGAGGAGATGGATGTTGCTGGGGAAGATATTACTAATAGGGAAGAAGACATAGGGAAAGGAATGGATGAGGCCCACACCACTGAGAAGCAGCAGCCGCAGGACACCGGGGAAGAACCAAGAGAACAGACTCTGGCAGATAAGCCACCCCTACTGCCTCATTGGTTGGTAGAGAGAAGGAAAAGAAAGGCTTTGTCCACTCCCATAACTCCTCTCTCCCTGGTTGAAATGATGGCTCAGGTCCAGGCCCCACCAAAGGCCAAGAAACCCAGACAGTTCATACTCTTCGAACCAGGCTGGGCGGAGAAACAGTTACCATTGTTGTGACACCTCCCCCAAACATTGATGAAGCAACCACAAAGCCCAGAGATTACAACGTTGCAGAGGTATCACTGGGAAAAAGGGGAAAATAGGGCGAGGTGGACTTGCTGAAGGAGGCAACTAGGGCAGTGGAGGCCTGTTATGAAAAAGGGGCCCAAAGGCTCAAAATAGAAAAGGTGAAAAATGCAAACCTTATGGGGTTTCTTATCGAGCTAGTTTGACCTATCAACGCTGCTCCTTCAGAGGCTTCCACATCTGAAGATCTACCGTAGAGCGACATAGACTCCCTGCGAACAATGAAGAAGAAGGCTCAGGCAGTCGATGAGTGGGTCATCTTGCAAATAGGAAACACCTGACATTTCCTGGTATCCACCCTCCCAGACTTATATACGGCCCGACATGTTCTACACCAGGCAGAGACTCTTATTGACCTGTGGGAAGGTGATATTAAAAATTATCAAGCATAGAAGGTAGAGCTTGAAGAACTCCTCGGCCTGGGAGAGGAAATGGTTTCTGAATCTAGAATTCTAGGGGATGAATCATTTAATTTTGTGAGGACCCAACACTCCAGGCTTGATCTCACATTAGAGGTAACCAAGCAACTGGTGGGGACTCTACAGGATAAGATCAATGCAGTAAAATATTCTTTCAATTTATACAAGTCTTTTGTAGCAAAGACTTCTGGGGCTGACCCCCTCAGTACATATACATGCACGCTAGAGGATTCAATTTTGGGGAGTTTTAATGAAATGATGAAGTCCCGATATCAATCCCTGGAGGGAATAGATGGTGCTCAAATGATGAGATTAACTCATATGGTGCTTAGTGGCCATAACGCGGAAAAAATGACCGATGAATTTAAGGAGAATGTTTTAGAAATTGGGGAGCAAATTGAGGTCGCTAAGTACCGAAGGGCCGGCCTGAAGGATATCGACGAAGATGGCATCTCCTGCCTCCTCCAGGATTTCAATGATAACAAACAACCCTAAGCTTTCTCCGGAGGCCGAAGAAAACCCAAACATTTGGTATTCTTTATTCTTTTGGGAATGTAAGTTCCCGAATTCCGGTGTCTCGGATCCCAAATTTTGTATTCTTTCAAGTGATCCGTGTCCCGGTCTATGAGGCCGACCGGTCACTTTCAGGAGTGGTTAATAAAGGCTGTCAAAAGGTGGTTGGCTATGTCAAGGAGGCGTCGACTCAACAGTTGGTTTACTGACAAGATGGTCTTTTTGCGACGTCGTTTCAGAGGAACACCTAGCACATTGGAGATAGGGTGCCACATTTCCCATTTATGCAGCATGTAGCCTCGATCCTCGAGGGACCTACTTTATTCCTTCTCCTTCCTGGCTCTCTTCTCGAGGCCGATTCTTCCACTATATATTCTTGTCCCATTCTTCTGACGTGTTTGGCCTATTCTGTCTCAAGGTATTTTGTAGGGTGGTGCAGGTAGTACCGGCCCCCAGATATTTTATTTTATTGAAATGTGATGTGAAATAGGGTTAGGGTTAGGGTTAAAATAAATTGTGTATAAATAGCCAGACCGGCTCATTTCCAAGGGTTGGTGAAATTGATGATTTTGTTGTCCATAGTAATAGAAAGGTGATTTCTCATTCTAGTTGCAGAGCTCAATAGTCCATTGTTCCATTTTCAATAGTTAGACGCTCCCCTGAAGCCACCATTGGATCATGCACCAGTGCTTGCTGGAAGAGAAATTAATGAAGAAGGGAGAATTCTTTGCAATGATGTTGTTGGCATTCATGCTTCTGAGTTAATGGTATTTTATATTTCATGTTCTTTATGTCTTCTGCTCTGATATGTCAAATAGATTAACGACCTCTTTTTCCCCACTACTGATAAAATACTAGTTGATGGTTGTGTATTTCTTCAGTATTTAGTGCAGTATATCAGAGTATTATTGATGTCTTGAATGTTTAAATATAACTATAGTTAGATGAAATACCTCTAACCCTGCAGGATCTGTTTAATTTTATTTTCTAAGTGTAGAATGCTAGGAGAAACCTCATCTCATTGAATCTCTGAAAAGTACGAGTTGAAGAAATCAACTATCCCCCTCAAAAATAGTCACTTCTCCCAACTAATCCTCACACCGTCGTGACCCGACACCCAAGTGCTTGAAGGCCCAGGGAATCTAACTTCCCTGGATAACCTTTGCAGGCAGAGTTGGCTGGTACCTCTAGTACCCGATGACAACTTATGACTGTTGGCAGACCTGGTCAGCAAAACCCCGTCAACAGAAACTGGCGCTAGAAGGAGGGCATGAACTCATCCCCTTCTTGAGATTCTTATTTTATACCTCCTGAGGGTTCCCCGAGCTATAGTTTTAGGAGTCAAGCCTTCAATGGGATTAGGTCTTTCTCCCCAGTGAAATTTGAAAGAATTCTTAGGTCTGCCCCAAATCCTGGGAGGTTTGTCGAACTCGAGCCCCCTGCTTGAAGGAAACAGACACCGAAACTCACACCAACCACTATTGTCCGGGGGTCTAGCATACCTTAGAATACCCAAACTTCTCAGGAAATCTTAGGAACCAGTGCCTAAACTACCCAAAATCTAGTTCCCCCAATGGCCGCATATTTCAGAAACACCGGGTCCCCAATGGGAACTTTTTCAGGTGCAATCAATGACTTACCCTCCCACCTAGAGAAGATCTGCCCATGATATGAGCACTTAGGCTCACGGACTGCAAAAGAGCATTTATAGGCATATAAGGATGCTATGAACTGACATCGAATCTAGCATGAAGATGTTGTGACTCAGATGTTTCCCTTGTCTTTAGGACAAGGCAAGCTAAACTAGTACCTTAACCTTCCTACCAACTCTATAAACAGTTGGCAGGACATGGAGGACGCATTTCTGGCTGCCATCTGCGTACATGTGGACCTAGCCTGGTCCCATATCCAGTTCATCCCCATCAGGAAGGAACCTAATGAACCTCTTGCTACATTCAACCATCAATTTTAGCGCACCTTGAAGCAGTGCACGGGCCCTTTTATTCCATTCCCAGAAGTAACCATACAGACCTACCTTAACGCGATGGACCCCTTTGTTGCCATTCTCCTTTGGAGAAAAACTGCTGCAGGTGACCGGGACACTTTGGAAAAAGTTTACAACCTAGCTTTAGAATTATCCCATGGTCTCAATAAATCCCCAGGCGGGATTGGGAAGAGTACGCCCTTCAACATGATCCTCAACTGAACAATATATGCTAGGGGTATAACCCCAATTTGGCGATGGGTGCTCCCTCGATGGCAGTGAATCCTCCACCACCCCTGATAGACTAGTAGGCCCGGTACATTTATCTAGCACAGACCCAGGTAGTACCAGGTCTGGAAACTTTCTCTTGGAATCAGTCATAGCAGGCACAACAGTCTCAGGTACAACCGTCCAGAGTGCCCTTCTTCCAGTCATCCGCGACTGAAGGATTGCCGCCCTCGACTCTGGCTAATACTGCTACCTTCATGGGAAACCAACAACAACAACCATCACATTGTGATGCCAACACTCAGTTGACCGCCGAGGTTGAATCCCTCTAGCGAATGTTGTCTACCTTGACTGTGGACATGGGTCAACTGAGGGCAGGGTCCTATGCGCCCCAAAATTCAAATTCCCAAAGGGGAAATATTTTCTCTGGCCAACAAAACAACAACGCCAGTGGAAGGAATGTCAACAATGGGCCTAGGCCCAATCAACAGCAGTGGAACAATAACACAAACATCGGAGGCCCATGTCTGAACCAAAATGCTAACCAAAATGGTGCTGGAACATCACATTTCACACCAGTCACAGACTTCCAACCTATGACTAATTGGTGTAGATTGCACGACACGGGTTCACACAACGAGGTAAATTGTGCCACATTGGAAAAAGTCATCATGATCTCCCAGCTAGATAGATAGCAGTCGCATGATGCCACCCCTCCAGAGCCTCCTATTCAAGAGCCAACCCACAGTGCTTTCACTTGTGATACCATCTTCTTTGAAAATTTTGGGGAAGATGAAGAGGAATCTGAATTGCAAGAATTCTTTTATGAATCTATCCCGCCCTTCAAGGCCAACGCCTTCACCAATCCATAGACTCCATACAATACTCAAAGTCAGGTTGGTAAAGGACTAGCTTACATGCCCACGCCTCCTATCAAAGACACCCCTCCTCCCCGAAATAACATGACTGACCGATTCGCTCCTCCAAAGGGTCCTAGCTCTAACCAAGCAAAAGACCTAGCCGAGGAAAATCACCAATTCCCGAGAGGAAGATTCAACATTACAAAGGCATTAGAACAGACCACCACCTCCATGACCTTGATGGAGGTCTTGCTAAACTATCCTGAACAGAAGAAGTCTCTTCTGAAGCTCTTGGGAAACCCAGAAGTCGTCAGTCGCCCGCCCAAGACTATCTCGTTCGAAGATGCTAACACGGCTGTCTTCCAAGGGAACAATGAGGATCCTCCCTTCCTACTAGGCCTGAATATCTAAGGCAAAAATATACATAATTTCTTAGTAGATTTTGGAGCTTCGGGTAACATCATGCCCTTATCCATTTGTCAAAAGCTCAGATTCCATCCCACCTCATGTTATGGTGCAGTGATCCAGCTTCATAAGACTACCGTAAAAATGGTGGGGGAATTGAAGAACGTCTAGATACAGCTTATCCAGGACCCCAGGATAGCCAGCATAATTGACATCAAAGTGGTGGACATCCCAGAGACTTATGGGATGTTATTAAGTCAGAATTGGTCAAAGTCTTTGAATGGATACTTTTCGACTGAATTCACCCATTTATGGCTCCCTTGGGAAGGAGAATCAAATAAGATTCAGGTTGAAAGTGAACCCCGAATGAAACAGGCCCTTACCAAGGTTGGGAGGGTCAGTGAGGTCTTCTCTGAGACTTCCTCGAGGGTGTACTGACCCTTTGAAATCTTAACATTCGATTTCATCCCTGGAGAGGATCCCGTAGTGCTGTAGAGAACTTAGGACCTAGAAGAAAGGATGAGAGTCGAGATTGACTCCCAAGGTGCCATAATGACCCTTGCTACACTCCTATCAGACACTTAGTGTTGAGTACACTATCAGAAACATTCAGAGCTCTAGTGTGGGCCCTGCCTTTCAGTCGCTAACTGGCACATCGATGCCTTCCGAAATAAAGAACATATAGCTAATTCCCTAGAGCCTAGTGTTCCTACGAGATGCACTCCTTTGGTGCCATCTCCTCAGGAATCCCAAATCTAAATTCCTCCGTAGGTAAACTCTACCTCCACGCCAGTAGGTCAGGAGGGAACTCCTAAGTCTCCCAACAATAATCTAAAGGCTACCCTCACGCCCCAGCCCCAGATTACGAATAATGACTTGTGGACCCTCAAGTTTGATGGGTCCCGATCCAAACAAGGCTGCGGGGCCGGGGTAAAATTAATCATCCTGTGAGGGAAGTCCTTCCTCGCATCCTACAGACTGCATTTCAATGGTATAAATAATGTCACAGAGTACGAGGCTTTGGTCCTTGGACTCTTATTTGTATTAAGGCAAGGTGTCACCCGCCTCTGGGCTCTGGGTGATTCAGAGTTGATTTTCAAACAAGTTTGGAGTCAATACACATGCCACGACAAAAGGCTGGCCGCATACTGCAATTGGGCTTGGAGCCTTATTGAAGATTTTGATGCCTTTGGCATTGACCTCATTCCCTGGCGATGGAACTATGTCCCAGATGTCCTCACCGTTTCTGCCAACACACTTGAGCCAATGGACGGTTTGCAACTCTGGAGATTTTCAGTCGAGATGGTCCCGACCCCGTCCATTCCAGACAATGTCACCCACTTTTAGGTTTTTGAGGATGATCAACATATCTTAGCCTTCATGGCTAATGTTGGAATCTTTGAAAACTAGATAGTGGAAGAACAAGACCATGACGATACTGGGTGGGGTGACAAAGATGATGGGATCATGGACCTACCTACTAACACCATCCTGAAGGGGATGGCTGCACTGGAACGAATCTTTGACTCAGACCCTTTGGCCTGGGAGAAGGTGTTGTCTTCCTCTGAGGGAGGAAAGTTTGAAAAAGTAAACATCAGCTAGCCCGGTGAGGAAAAGATGATTCACATTGGTACCTCCTGTTCCCCTGAGGAGAAGGAGAAGATTCTTGCAGTTCTCCGAGAATACATCGATGTAATTGCATGGGGTTACAAAGATTTTAAAACATATGACACATCCATTATGACTCATACTATTCCCCTGAAACCCGATGCTAAGCCCTTTCGGCAAAAGCAATGACCAGTCAACCCCTTGATCGAGCCTCTAATTTGTCAAGAGGTAAAAAAATTGTTGTCAGCCCAGATAATCTTCCCAATCTAGCACACTACATGGGTTTCCAATCTAGTCCCTGTGAGAAAGAAAAATGGTGAGATCCACCGTTGCGTGGATTTTCAAAACTTGAATAAATCCTTCAAGAAAGATAATCACCCTCTCCCTTTGTTGGATGAGGTGTTACAGATAGTGAATAGATCCCAGATGATGTCATTCTTGGATGGGTACTCTGGATATAACCAGGTCATGGTTAAGTATGAAGATAGGGAGAAAACAACGTTTACCACCAAGTGGGGAAAGTTTGCATATAGGAGAATGCCCTTTGGTCTGATTAATGCAGGGGCTACATTTCAAAAGGCCATGGACATTGCGTTTGAGGGCCTTGTGAATCGGTGCATAATCATCTACATGGATGATTTGACCATCTTTTCCTAGGACAGGTGTGACCATTCCGCCCATCTCGCTCAGATCTGTGAGAGATGTCGCCGGTATGGAATATCCCTTAACCCCAAGAAGTGCATATTCAGGGTCACCAAAGGGAAGTTTCTCGGACATATCATCTCTGAGAAGGGCATATCCATTGACCCTGAGAGAGTTAAAGCATTGCTAAACTTACAAATGCCTGGCAGTAAGAAAGAGATGCAATCCTTCTTCAGAAAGATCAACTTCATCTGGTGGTTCATCACTGGGTTCGCTAAAATAGTTAAACCACTCAATGAGATGATGAAGAAGGATACCAAGATTGAGTGGAGTCCTGAAGAAAAGCGGGCGTTCACCCATATCAAACAGATAATAATGAAAGCACCTGTCCTGGCTAGTCCAGACTATTCCCTTCCATTTTACATTTAATCCTTTGCTTCGCCGCATTCTGTCGCAGCAGTGTTGACTCAAAAGGTTGAAGGGGAAGAACGACCAATAGCTTTCATGAGCTCCCCCTTCATGAACATCGAAGTTTGATATTCATCACTAGAAAAATAGGCCTTCGCTCTAGTTCACACCATGAAGAAATTCTGGCATTATATTCTTCAGAGCAAGGTACATGCTATCATTTTGGACCAGGCCGTCAAGTCTCTGCTGATGCACAGTGAGTTGGGCGAAAGACGGGGGAAGTGGATGGCCATCCCCCAGGAATATGACTTAGAAATGCAGCCTATGAAGATAGTTTGGGGCCAGTGACTAAGCTGAGCGGTGGCAGAAGAGACTCCCTGCATAGAATGTCAAGCTTACATAATGGAGTCTATCACCCGAGACTCATGGTATACCGATTTGGTATATTTGCTATTAAATAACAAATGCCCAGAGGGATTAGCTCCCAATAAACATCACACCCTACAAATGAAAAGTGCCCACTTCATGATCAAAAAATCTGTGCTCTACCACAGAAACTATGAAGGAGTGTTCCTCCGGTGCATCGACAGAGACTAAGCTGTAAAGGTGATTGATGAATTTCATGGGCAGTTTAGAATCAGGCATGGCTCAGTCGATGCCACTGCCCATCAGATCCTTCGGGCCGGATACTATTGGCCCTGTATCTTCAAAGATGTTTACACTCATGTTAGAAAATGCCACACTTGCCAAACTGCGGTGCATCATGAGCGTAACCCGACTATGCCTTTGCAACCAGTCTTCGAGACTAGGCCCTTCGCCCAATGGGCATTTGACTTCATCGGGGAAATCAACCCTAACTCATCTGCCAACCACTGATACATTCTCACTGCTACTGATTATTGCACTCGGTGGTCCGAGGCTATACCATGCAAGAATAACATCGTCACCAGGTTTGGAATGCCCTTTGCTTTGGTATGTGACAATGGTCTAGCATTTTCTTCAGCGTAGTTACTCGAATGGACCTACAACCGGAGGATCACTTTGAAGTTTTATAGCAACTATTATCCCCAGGGGAACGGCGTTGCTGAATCACTGAACAAAAATCTACTTAAAGTGATCAAACACCTGCTAGAACAGAATCCCCAGGATTGGCATCAAAAGTTGAGATTTGCCCTCTGGGCAGATCGCATTCGTGTCAAAGCCACCTTGGGAACATCCCTGTTCCATCTCGTTTATGGCCAAAACCCTGTATTCTCGGTTAACTTACAGATCCCAGTTTTATAATTTATGTAGGAATTCAGCAATAGGGACGACATCGTGGAGGTTCAGCTCTTAAATCTGGTGTGAATGGAAGAACAGCGAGACACAACCCTTAAACATTTTGCACATCATCAAGCAATGGTAAAATGATGGTTTGACAGAAGAGCCCAATACAAGGCTTTTTCAGATCTCAAATCTGGTCCTGTTGTGGGACAAGGCCTGAGAAAAGAAAGGAAAGCATACCAAGTTTCAATGACTCTGGCTTAGACCGTACCTAATCTCAGAAATCTACGGGGTAAATACTTACCGCCTTAACACCATGACTGGAGAACCTGTCTCATTGCCCATCAATGGACAGTTTCTCAAACACTACTTCGAATAGGGTAAGTTTGTTTGAAGTTGTATATTATGTAAAGCCGTCCGCTTGTAAATATTTCTTTCAGGTGCCTCACTGTGAGGTACCGTGTCTTGTAAATAACCTTGTCAGTTGCCCTCCGGGGTAGTCCTCTTTCGGTGTTTTTTGTTTTTGTTTCTAGTTTTCTTTCAGAGTCTTGATGTTTTGTTCTGTCTTTTAAGAATTGGAATGCTTCACATAAACTCTGGTCTCCGGTATGATTTCTATGGCATGGTGAACTTCAGAATCTATCTTTAGCATAGTGGAGCTGGCCCGGTCTCCAAGGTTGTTTCATAGGTTGTGGCACATTTTGAGTAATATCCATCGGGTGTTATCTCCGAAGGTCTGGCAATCAGTGAACACAAGTAATATAAGGAACAAGTAATCAGACACACCGAGGGTAGATCAGTTGTACTGGTTGGTCAACTTAGGTCTGAAGCTTTAAGGAATTCTTTCCAGGTCTAGAGTTTTATCCCCTCTTCGAACATCTAAGTATAGGTGGACAGGTGAAAGAAGTACTTCCATTGAAATTAGCTAAGCTTAAGTTTAATGGTGAAAGAAGTACCGCCTTCCCACCTAGAAACAAACAAAATAATAAGAAAAAGAAAGCGGGATGAAACTCTGATCTCTAGGGGAAATGAGGAAATTGATGACTAGTTTGATGTAATTAGTGCCTCTTCTCTATTCCTCCCAAAGGTCATCAGCTTGATCTCCTTCCAAAGCACACATGACACCACTGATGAAGGGCTACGAACTGGATCTTGTGTGATTAGATTCTCTCAAATATGTTGCTCTTTTCCTGTCAGATGCTTCGGGAAATGGCTTGTTCCAGTTTTGCTAACCAGAGATTCTGTAGTTCTCAAATGCGCTAAGGCATTTGTCCCAGATAGTCACCATTTGTTATGCCCTACATTCCCGTCCCTATATTTTGTGTGCAAAATGTTGGGTCCACCCCCCCCTTTTTTTTTTCTTTTGTTTGTTTTGTTGTTTTGCTTGCGGTTCTTGCCTTGTCTTTCTCCTTTTGTTTTCTTTCTCTGGGGTTTTCTTCCCCGTTGTCATGTTTTCTTTGGTTGGTTTCTCATCTCTAGGACCCCTGTTCTAGAGGTTGTTCTTTGTTGGGAAACGGACTCTGGGATTCTTTGCCATGATGTTCTTAGGGTAATCATCATCGAAAATCCCCGGGCTCGGGGTCTAGAGGTTTGCCTGTCTGGAGATTGTCGGAAGGAGGTGGATTGCCTTTTTTTTACCGCGGGTATAAATAGAGATTATTTTTCATTTTCACATTTACCGCAATTAAAACACTCAAATACTCAGAGCAATTTCAGAGCGATTTGCAGAGAATTAATGATAATCAGTGTTAAATACTTCCATCCTTTTCAAGCGATTGTGAGTGCTGCGTAGTGGCGGGTTGTGATCATTTGGAAGCTGTAGCTATTGCAGAGCCTCTATGGTGACTTCTTTCCTTCTCCTTTCAGCATTCTCAGGTTGGTGTCTCTTTTCCTGCCATTTTTTCATCTGTCTGGTGTGTTCCCTCTTCATTTTTGTTTTCTTTCAGCTTTGTTCATTTTCTCTTTTTGCTTTTGCCACCTGTTAGTGGGTCGGCCCTGCCAGAGGGTTGTCTGCCCTCTGTGCTGGTGTGGTTGGCTTGTAAATAATGTAGAAAGCTGTATATATTTCATGCTTTACCTGGTTTCCTGCGGATGTCATTCTGCGGTGTATATGTGTAAATTTTAGTGTATATTTGTTGTATATCCTTCCATTCTTCATGTGTATATCCCTCTGCTCTTCGTGTATATCTTATGTATATCCTTTCGGACATCTTAGCAAGATGGTTAAGTTTCCTGTCACTGGTTTTTCACCTGTAAGTTCATTTCAGAGTGAAAAACTGCCTGTCTGAAACTCGGCTCTCAGCCGGTTTCAAACAGGTGGTTTTCTCTCTCTGTAAAACCAACGAAGCCCTCATTTATGTCTCATATGCACATTTAAATCTGTCTAAGTGGCCTTCACTTTTCATGCGTTCAGATAGTTGGCTCCGCCGTCATCGCCATAACTCCTATTTAATACCTATACATGTGGCACTCACGTGGGCTTGACGGTTTACCTTTTTACATATTCCCACCAATGGCTACTTCTTCGGGCTCTGGGTCTCCTACCATCATCCATCCCGTGTCTTTACCAAGTGTTATAAAATTCCTAGACTCGGATGTTCAGTCAATCTTAAGTTTATGTAATGCGTGTGCTTTTTGGATTTTTTTTTGAATGAAACTAACTTTTCAAGAAAATTAGGCATCACGGTGGTAAGATCTCCGGACCCTAGAGTATTTATTTGTCAATACATTCTGACGGTCATTTTGCCTTACAAGTTTCTAGAGTACACTTCCAAACATGTCTGAAGCATCTGCATCCTTACCACCCAGAAGCCCAGAGCTACCTTCCGCGATGGCTGTTAAATCCAAAATGGAAAGGGACCTAGATAATTTGCCCCTTACCATGAATTTTGTGTAGGACAGTGTTATCATGGGATCAAAGATTGAGTCCAAAGTTAAACTTATTACCGACACCAACGTCGGGACATGGCCAAAAATGCAGGCCTTAGTGAAAATGATGTATATCTAGCGACAGGCTGGAGATCAGCTAGCCATCATTATCGAGGACTCCAAGATCCTTAAGGTGGCTTGTTTCCCATGCTCTGTATAATCTCCAGAGCTTATTCTGATGATATCCACCAATTACAACTCCTCTATTTGGGCTATTATGCTCGCAGCCATAGAACCCACCGTGTACACTACTCCTCTGGTATCCCTTGACCCTGACACATTCCAGACAGGTCTGGGGATCCCTCAATTTGACAAGTCTTCTATGGTTACAAGGTCAGATGCCTTGGTCCAATTCACGCAGTTGGAAGAAGCCACCCGGATATACATGAACGCTCACTGGGTCAAGGTTCTGAAGAGAGACCCTAAGAGGATGAAGATAGAAATTCCCAGGTCTGATTTCAAAGAGAGCTTTCAGATGGGAATGATAGTGTTGGCCCAGGTCTTTGGGAAGCCCTCTACCCAAGAATTCATTAAGTGGATGTATTACTTCCTCCTTGATATCTCCACCAAGGGAGGATACTTCGACTGGGCAGCTATAATTTTGAACCATGTCAACTCCCAGTTCCTCCAACTGGCAAGAAAAAAGAAATTTTACATGACTTCCTATGTTTTCTGGGCCCTGGCGCAGTAGAGGCCCCATGCCCATGGGCTACTTACAGATGGCATGCTCAGGATTGGTCCGGGACAAAAAGAATCATGGGACCATTTCCCGCAAGTTCAATTAGAGGCTAGCTTTCCTAGTTTTTGTTGAGTAAATGATGCGTTCATTTACTATCACCTACTCACACCCACCCGGGATGTAGGATACCGCCTATCCATAGAGGCGATGAATTTGGTCCAGAGTTATGGACATTATTACATCTAATTCTAATAGCACACTTATATTAGGGTCACCAGCTTCTCCAGGAAACCCTACTTGTTGCCCAAACACTGTGGGGACAAGATCATTCTCTTGGAATACAACAGGAAGATAATGGAGTTGCATGCACTCTTTGCCTTGAAGAAGGTTACCAATATTCCATTCCCAATCACCTGTGGGAACTACTCATGCAGCCTGGCCACCGCAAAAGAGGCAGATAATGAGCTTAAAAGCTACAACCTGAAAGAATTCTACTTGGCTCAGAAAATTTTTGATCCGCACGGCAAGATTGCAACGGCACTTCCCTGGGCTTCAGAGCCCCATCACTACCATATGGAGGATTTGTGGGAAGATTTTCAGGACAACGTGGAGGTGTGGAGCTGGCACTACATCAGAATGATGGCAGGCATGATGGAAAGGTTGAAGCTCCGGAAGTTCCCAGAGGACTTCTCAGACGCCAGCCCCATGATCGATCCCTAGTACAAAGCAAAGGAGATCGATACAATGACCCTCCCACTGGTAAATTGGGATGCCCAGGAAGGGCCTACAATTGAGGACTTCACCTGAGAGGTGGTCAAGTGAAGTCATGCCTACTTCAAGAAGGTGTGCTTCAGAAGTACCCACCAAGCAGTCCAGCCAGCACCAAAATTAACTCCGAGCGCCGGGACTTCTTCGCAGAGAGTGGATAAAGGAAAAGGAATATATATGACCCCTCCTATGTAAGAAGTCCCCATAAAGAAACAAATAAAGTAGTCAATGGAAACCTCCCAACAAATGAGGGAGAAGTTAATCACACAGCTGGCCACTCCAGTACTCATGGCCGGGCCAATTCGTCCCCCTTCCTCCCTGTCGTTGACAACCTTAATGGTAAAGGCGACAGGGGTGGATCCAATAGAAAAAGTAGCAATAAGGGATGCGGGCCCACCCTTAGTTACCCAAAGGAAGAAGAGGCTTAACCAAAATCCTAAGGCAAAGTTAGGGTTGGGTACGTCCCAGACCCCACAAGTAGAGATCCTCTCTTCCAGTTCCCCAGAGCCGAAAAGAGAAGCAGAGCCTGTTGAAGTCCCAGCTAGTCCTCCCTTGTAGGAGGAATTTGATGATGTCTTTGCAACCGACGAGTTTGGGAACCTGCAGGGAGACACCAGACAAACAGAGGTAGAGGTCCTAGCTGTAGAACAAGAAGTTGTGAAACAAGAGCCTGCGCAGGAGCAGGAAAAATAGATAGAGGAAAGGGAGGCGGAGCTAGAGATTGCCTCTGAGGCTCTGGAGATGCAGAATCTGGGGGTGGACCAAAAAAGGAAGAATGAACAAATGACATCTACTGGGAGAACCAGACCTTCAGGAATAACTGTAACCCCAGCCGCCATGTTCCAAGCGCCACTCCCGGGAGCGACCTTTGGGCAAGTAATTACCGTGGCTCAGACTTTAAGTCTCAGCCCAGTACCTTCACTATTGCCAAAGGATGGGCTGACAAAAGAAGAAGCCTCGGTGGTAGATGCCAAGCAACAAGAAGAGCAACATGAAGAGGAAATCCCCAAAGAAGCCAACAAAAGTCCAGGAAAAGCAATAGATACAGAGGAAAAGGCTGAGGAGATGGATGTTGCTGGGAAAGATATTACTAATAAGGAAGAAGACACAGGGAAAGGGACGGATGAGGCCCACACCACTAAGGAGCAGCAATCGCAAGACACTGGGGAAGAAACAAGAGAATAGACTCTGGCAGATAAGCCACCCCTACCACCTCAGAGGTTAGTAGAGAGCAGGAAAAGAAAGGCTCTGTCCACTCCCAGAACTCCTCTCTCCCTAGCTGAAATGATGGCTCAGGTCCAGGCCCCACCAAAGGCCAAGAAAGCCCAGACGATTCATACTCTTCGAACCGGACTGGGCGGAGAAACAATTGCCGTTATGGCGACACCTCCCCAAATGCCGATGAAGCAACCACAGAGCCCGAAGATTACAATGTTGAAGAGGTATCACTGGGAAAAAGGGGAAAACATGGTAAGGTGGACTTGCTGAAGGAGGCAGCTAGGGCAGTGGAGGCCCGTTATGAAAAAGAAGCCCAAAGGCTCAAAATAGAAAAGGCAAAAAATGCAAACCTTATGGGGTTGCTTACCGAGCTAGCTCGACCTATCAACATCGCTCCTCCGGAGGCTTCCACATTCGAAGATCTACCACAGAGTGACATAGACTCCCTGCGAACAATGAAGAAGAAGGCTCAAGCAGTCGATGAGTGGGTCACCCTGCAAATAGGAAACACCCAGCATTTCCTGGTATCCACCCTCCCAGACTTATATATGGTCCGACATGTTCTACACCAGGCAGAGACTCTTATTGACCTGTGAGAGGGTGATATTGAAAATTATCAAGTATGAAAGGTAGAGCTTGAAGAACTCCTCGGCCTGGGAGAGGAAATGGTTTCTGAATCTGGAATTCTAGGGGATGAATCATTTGATTTTGTGAGGACCCAACACTCCAAGCTTGATGTCACATTGGAGGTAACCAAGCAGCTAGTGGGGACTGTACATGATAAGATCAATGCAGTAAAATATTCTTTCAATTTATATAAGTCTTTTGTAGCAAAGACTTCCAGGGTTGACTTTCTCAGTACAGATACATGCATGCCAAAGGATTCAGTTATGGGGAGTTTTGATGAAATGATGAAGTCTCGATATCAATCCCTGGAGGGAATAGATGGTGCTCAAATGATGAGATTAACTCGTATGGTGCTTAGTGGCCACGACGCAACAAAAATGACCGATGAATTTAAGGAGAATGTTCTGGACCTGGGGGAACAAATTGAGGTGGCTAAGTACCGAAGGGCCAGCCTAAAGGATATCGACGAAGATGACATCTCCCGCCTCCTCCAGGATTTTAATGATAACAAACAACCCTAAGCTTTCTCCAGAGGCTGGGGAAAACCCAAATATTTGGTATTCTTTATTCTTTTGGGAATGTAAGTTCGCAGATCTCGGAGTCTCGGATCCCAAATTTTGTATTCTTTCGAGTGATCCATGTCCCGGTCCCCAAGGCTGACCGGTCACTTTTAGGAGCAGTTAATAAAGGCTGTCAGAAGGTGGTTGGCTATGTCAAGGAGGCATCAACTTAACAGTTGGTTTCCTGACAAGAAGGTCTTTTTGCGGTGTCATTTCAGAGGAACACCTGGCACATTGGAGACAAGGCGCCACATTTCTCATTTATGAGGCTTGTAGCCTTGATCCTCGGGGGACCTACTTTCTTCCTTATCCTTCCTGGCTCTCTTCTCAAGGCCAATTCTTCCACTATATATTCTTGTCCCATTCTTCTGACGTGTTAGGCCTATTCCCTCTCAAGGTCTTTTGTAGGGTGGCGCAGGTAGTACCGGCCCCCAGATATTATATTTTATTGAAACGTGATGTGAAATAGGGTTAGGGTTAGGGTTAAAAGAAAATGTGTATAAATAGCCAGACTGACCCATTTCTAAGGGTCAGAAAAATTGATAATTTTGTTGTCCATAGTAATAGAAAATTGATTTCTCATTCTAGTTGCAGAGCTCAATGCTCCATTGTTCCATTTTCAATAGTTAGACGCTCCCCTAGAGCCACCATTGTATCACGCACCAGTGCTTGCTTTAAGAGACATTAATGAAGAAGGGAGAATTCTTTGCAATGATGTTGTTGGCACTCATGCTTCTAAGTTAATGGTATTTTATGTTTCATGTTCTTTATGTCTTCTGCTCTGATATGTCAAATAGATTAATGACCTCTTTTCCCCTGCTACTGATAAAATACTAGCTGATGGTTGTGTATTTCTTTGGTATTTAGTGCAGTATATCAGAGTATTATTGATGTCTTGAACATTTAAACATAACTATAGTTAGATGAAATACCTCTAACCCATCAGGATCTTTTTCATTTTATTTGCTAAGTGTAGAATGCTAGGAGAAACCTCATCTCATTGAATCTCCGGAGAGAACAAGTTGAAGAAACCAGCTATCCCCCTCAAAAATAGTCACTTCTCCCAACCGATCCCCGCATCGTCGTGACCCGACACGCAGGTGCTTGAAGGCCCAAGGAATCTAACTTCCCCGGATAACCTTTGTAGGTGAAGTTGGCCGGTACCTCCGGTACCCGGTGACAACTTATGACTGTTGGCGGACCCGGTCAGCAAAACCCCATCAACAACTTCCTTTTCTGCAACCTTGTCCCTCAAAAGTGATACTTGATTGAAATGTGTTTGGTCTTTGAATTCATAGAAGGATTCTTTGACATGTTCACTATGCTTATATTATCATAATGTATGACCATTGGTTCTTCAAAAGTAATCCCAATATCCTTCAACATCTGCTTCATCCACACAATCTGTGTATAATTTATAACAGCAATAACATACTCTGATTAAGAAGTAGACTAATCTATACAATCATGCTTCTTACTTAGCCATGAAACCAACCTATTTACAAGGAAAAATGCACCACCACTTGTGCTCTTTCTGTCATCAACACTTCCTGCCCAATCAACATCAGTATAAGCATGTAAAGTAAAATTATTAGAATTTTCATACCATAATCCATATTCCAGTGTTGCTTTCAGATATTTGAATATCCTTTTAACTATAGAAAGATGAGTCTCTTTAGGATCTTCTTGAAACCTCACAACAATTCCAACTGCATTAGCAATGTCTGGTCTAGTGTGAGTTAGATATTGTAAACCTCCAATCATAGATTTGTAATTTGTCTAAAAATCACTTTGAGATTCATCAGTAGTAGTAAGCTTACAACCAGTAATCATAGGTGCTCCAATAAGTTTACAATCTTCCATTCCAAACCTCTTCAACAATTCCTTAAGATGCTTGGTTTGAGAGATGAAAATACCATGTTTTTCTTGAGTAATTTACAAACCAAGAAAGAACTTCATTTCACCAATCATTAACATTTCAAATTCATTTTTCATTTCTTCATAAAACTTCTTGCTTATTTCATCATTTCCTCCAAAAATAATATCATCTATTAAGAATTCAATAATAAAGATTTCATCTTCACTAGTTCTCAAATACAAATTGTTGTCTGCAGTACCTTTTCTAAAACCAAAATGTACTAGATACCCGTCCAATCAAACATACCATGCTCTATGTGCTTGTTTCAATTCATATAATGTCTTTTTCAACTTGCAAACCATGTCTTCATCATTTGTCAAAAGAAATCCATCAAGGTTCTCAATGCAAACTTCTTCCTCTACACCTCTATTCAAGAATGCAGATTCCACCTTAGGTAATGTGTTTCCTATCTCTGTGGCCTATAAGGTGGTCAACTGAGCAATTAAAACCTCTCTATTTAAGTTCACTGATAGAGGTATGATCTCTTCTATTTCATTCTTTAGTTTTATAGACAAGTTTCAAAGATCTAAGAATCTTTTCAATAAATTCTTCTTCAGTATATGTGCCTCCTAAGTTTCTAATCCCTGTAACAACCTCTGTAACCCTCTATACATATTCTCTGATATTTTCACCATCTCACATTATTAAAATTTTCATCTTAGTCTTCCAATTCTGTAACTTTGCCTGCTTAGTAAACTTATCTCCTTCATATAGTGCCTCCAGTCTTGTCCAGATTTTGTGTGCAGAATCCAATTCTTTAACCTCTATGAATTCACCCTCAGAGAATGCGTTGATTGATGCTTCTCTTGCAACCATATTACAACTAAATAAATTATTTTCATCTACATCTGTAGTTTCTAATTCATCTTCATTCTTGATCTGTTCATCCTTCTTAGTAATCATCCATTAGTTAATCCCTAATTAGAGTAGGTGAGTTCTCATCTTGTTCTTCCAACTATCAAAATTTTCAGGATCAAATTTTGGACTCTACTTCCTATAGCATGTCATCTTCAGGATCACCTCAAGTTGTTAAGCTTTCTCTCAAAGGACCACAAGCTCTGATACCAATTGTTAGCAATAATAGTCCGCCAACACAAGTAAGACATGGGGTGAATCAATTGTGAGCCAAATAAATTAAAATTTAAACTTTATAAACCAATAAATTTGAACACATCAAATGTAATTCCATAACACATGAAATTTTTGTCGAGGAAACCATTTTAAGGGAAAAACCCTGGTGGGAATTAGCACCCACAAATACTGAACTGAAAGTATTGTATCCATGTTAGGAGATTTATCCCTGTTAGGAGCTGATTATTACATATAGTATACAGCCCATGTTAAAGGACATACCTTGTTAGGAGTTAGGAGAAACAAGAGGCTCACTCCCTAGGAACACTGTCCAAATGTGAAGGTTAAATCCACCTTCTAGACTCACTGTCTGAAATATAGATATAGGAGTAACAATAACTAGTGAACTGAATGATAACAAATTTCTTTGCTTAAAAAATTCCAATGAAGTTCATCCCAATCACTACCTCTTCTCTACATCCAAAAGAATTCACAAATACAATCTCCCAACTTTCACATTCCACAACCTTATTATCTAATCAAGAAACAACTCTTCTTTATACACGTTTACATTGAATAATTAGGTCAACCTGTTAAGACTTCCCCAATATACAAATAATTATATAAACCCTTGCTAAGATACACATGGTACCTTAAAAAAGTAAACATCAATTACAACTCATCAATTATACTCCAAGATCCGTAATCCATGCTTGCTATCCTATAAACACGTTTCATCATTGTAGCCGGCCACAAATAGATCTTTGCAAGATCACACGCTTCAGTTGGCGTCTCCAAGAACATAGCGGCCCCAAAATCACAAGTAAAATTCTCCAACATGTCTTCTACCATGCCTTAAGCTCGCAAATCATAACTCGTGCTCACATCCAAGTTATTCATAAAACTCAGAGACCAACCCCGTCACAATTCTTTATCATTGTTATGTACCCAATCTTCACCAAAATAATTGTAACTTATACCAATAGTAAGATCAAGCCACACTACCTTAGATATAAGATCAATTCTCATCTGTATATACATCTCCATGCTCGCATACTCTGAAAGGTTATACAATTTTTGAAAACTTCTGCCAGTCTTCCATGTACTAGTGATAACCAGTCTGTCTAAGACTTCAACTGAAACATATGTTGACATTAATGAAAAAATATGAATTTCATCACCTCTCACAGAACCAATTCCAACAATCTCCCCATTTGGAATTAATTGAAACATATGATAAAATCCATCAAACCAAATAGTATTCTTCTTAATACAATCTTCTCAATATCCTCTTCATAGGTCCCCCTAAAACAGTAGGGATTTTCTACTTCTATCACTCCCCCTTTGACATCAATAAAAAAGGGTGCCATATCTATCTTCCTTCTCTAACCATCCCACCTCTACAAGTTGTAGCTTTTTCAAATCTTCCTGCCTTCAACAACCATGTTCTTGATCACCCAAATATTTTCTTATATGTTTTGCGATCACTCCCCATGAGGAGTGCATTGAAGCATCAAGTCCACTGATTGATATAGCTATGATAGCTATGCAATTGATGCATTTATGCATCATTCAGTTCTCTCAAGGAGGGATTCCCACCCCAAGCATACCTCTAAGATACTCAAAGACATATTTTGGCAAAGGTTTTGTGAATTTATCTTGTATTTTCTCCTTTATACTGATGTACTCCAATCTAACTTCCTTTTCCGCAACCTTGTCCCTCAAAAAGTGATACTTGATTTAAATGTGTTTGGTCTTTGAATGCATAGCATGATTCTTTGACATGTTCACTGTGCTTGTATTATCACAATGTATAATCATGTTGGTTCTTCAAAAGTAATCCCAATATCCTTTAGCGTTTGCTTTATCCACATAATATGTGTATAATTTATAGCAGCAACAATATACTATGATTCAACAGTAGACTGAGCTGTACAATCCTACTTCTTACTTAGCCATGAAAAAAACCTCTTTCCAAGGAAAAATGCAACACCACTTATGCTCTTTCTATCATCAACACTTCCTGCCCAATCAACATTGGTATAAGCATGGAAAGTAAAAATATCAAACTTTTCATACCATAAGCCATATTCTAGTGCTCCTTTCAGATATATGAATATCCTTTTAACTGCAAAAAGATGGGTCTCTTTAGGATCTCCTTGAAACCTCGCAACAATTCCAACTACATTAGCAATGTTTGGTCTAGTGTGAGTTAGATATTGTAAACCTCCAATCATGGATTTGCAATTTTTGTGAAAAACACTTTGAGATTCATCAGTAGTAATAAGATTACAACCATTAATCATAGGTGTTCTAATAGGTTTACAATCTTCCATTCCAAACTTCTTCAACAATTCCTTAAGATACTTGGTTTGAGAGATGAAAATACCATGTTTGTCTTGAGTAATTTGTAAACCAAGAAAGAACTTCATTTCACCAATCATAGACATTTCACATTCATTTTTCATTTCTTTAGAAAAATTCTTTCTCATTTCATCATTACCTCCAAAAATAAGATCATCTACAAAGACTTCAAAAATAAAGAATCCATCTTCACTAGTTCTCAAATACAAATTATTTTCTATAGTACCTTTGTTGAAACCAAGATGTAGTAGATACATGTCCAACCAAGCATACTATTCTCTAGATGCTTGTTTCAGTCCATATAATTCCCTTTTCAACTTGCAAACCATGTCTTCATCATCTGTCAAAGGAAATCCATCAGGCTTCTCAATGTAGACTTCTTCCTCTAGATCTTCATTCAGGAATGCAGATTCCACCTTAGGTAATGTATCTCCCAGCTCTGCGGCCATTTGACCCTTTAGTCACTCCTAGTTGCATTTATCCATTTGCATATTTTCTGCCATCATTGTAGATATCCTTGCATCCATCTTTTGTACATAGTTGTGTGCTATAAATGTGTCACACTTCTATGAATCATTATATCCAAGATCACTCAAGAATGAAGTCTCAAATGGCGACTCATAGCTCTCTATTCATGGAGTGCAAAGGTGTGTGATGGAGGCCCTCAAATTAACCTAGTTTATGCCCCTGCAAGTACATCATAAAACAAGAGATTCTATATGATAATGCATGATTTTGTCTATATGATAATGGAATTAATTTATATGATAACAATGCATGATTATTCTATGAAAGGAAATACGAATACACAATTAATCTATGAAAGAAAATATGAGTTTAATCTAAAATGCAAATGCAAAATTAATCTAAATGAATTGTCATGAATACATGAGAGAAGAAGACAAGAAGAGAGAAGTGGAAATATCCAAGCTCAAGTGCTCAAATTCTCCTCCAAAATTGCTCTCCAATCCTGCAGGATAACAATAAACTAAAGAATGTGTGTGTGTTTTTTTTATTATGCAAATGAGAAGGAGAGGCTTCCTTATAAAGAGCAATGGAAGATGGAGATTAAGAGGTAAAAAGGGAAAATAAAGCAATGGTGGAGATTAAATCTTGGTTGATCCATGTGCTTTAAATCTTCAAAAGTATGATAAAGAGGCAAAAAAGCCCACCACTTAGGAAGATGTAGAGAAAAAAAAGATTTTTATTTATTTATTTATTTGATTTATTTCCTTTTTTATCCAAAAGAGAGCTTTAAGTGGGGATTTTATTTATTTAAAAGAGGAATTTTCTTTTAATTAAATAAGATAAGATTATTTAATTAAAAGAGGGATATTAATTAAATAAGATAAAATTATTTAATTAAAAAG
>MU224216.1:1245658-1293169 GCA_018584345.1 Thuja plicata
ATCCACAAAGGCGAGGGGAGAGGATACGTTCATATAATTCTTAGGATTACAATCTAAATGACACTTCAAACACATAAGAAAATGACAATAATGTTTCTGGATTTCTGATCATCCCAAAAGGGTGAGAACATAGTTTCCTAAAATTATTGTCATTCCTAAAAATACCAAATAGAAGTTCATTTTAGAATTCTTGCATGTGGGTTCCTATTTTAATAAAACAAAACAAAATGCAAGCACAATATTTAGCGCGCTATCCATCAAGGCAACCTGCAAGATGATTCATTAGTAGTCTTTGTTTGAGTCTTCTTTTTCAATGCCCTACAAACCGCTGTTAGGTTGTAATCAAAGATAAGCATTAAGAACAACAAAGCCAAAGATTGGTCAGCCTTAGAAAAATCATAAAATCAGAAATATGATTACATAGTCAAAAAGTAGATGAAAAATCACACACTTTCAAAAAACATTGCACTAAAAAATATTACCATATGAGCCTGTACGAGGCTTTGAAAGCTGCAAAATAGAGGATTAAATAGGTACAGTGATGAAAACCTACAATTTTTGATAAATCTGTGACTAAAATTTAGAAACTAAGAACAACCCAGAAATTTTGAGACAATTCTACCCAAAATAAAAAAAAATTGCACTCAATTTGGACCTAAAATGAGCAAGATATGATCGTTTGAAGTTAGACTACAATTTCAAAAACTCCAATGGTGAAGGCAAAGACTTTTCAAACCCTACTGATGTCAGCAGACTACGACATTCAAATTGGCGGGCTGGGGGTCGTCATAGAAGGCCCATATTTTGACGGTCATGTGGCCATCAAATTTAACATAGTAAAAAAATTTGATTTTTGATTTTTGATTTTTTTTTTTCAAAAAATTGCCTCGTGCTGCGTGCAGAAAAATCCAAAAGCTGCCTTGATTTCCATCCAATGGGTTGTACGGTCTCCTTGGGAAAAATGTTTTTGCCACAGATTTAACTTTTCACAAGTATAGGCATGTTTACAACCGTTTTCAACTGAAACGATGTTCTAGATGTAAGGTGCAGTCAGATTTGGCTCAAAAGGAGAGCATTAAAAACACTGAGAGAATAATAGACAAAAGATAGAAGAAATTTTCAAATGTGATGACAGAAATGGATGTTCTGCCCCATGGTGGGCGCCAAAAATGTGTGCTAAAAATGTGTCACACTTCCACATGAATCATTATATCCAAGATCACTCAAGAATGAGGTCTCAAATGACGACTCATAGCTCTTTATTCATGGAGTGCAAAGGTGTGTGATGGAGGTCCTCAGATTGACCTAGTTTGTGCCCCTGCAAGTACACCATAAAATGAGAGATTCTATATGATAATACATATTTTGTCTATATGATAATGGAATTAATCTATATGATAACAATGCATGATTATTCTATGAAAGGAAATACGGATGCAAAATTAATCTATGAAAGAAAATATGAGTTTAATCTAAAATGCAAATGCAAAATTAATCTAAATGAATTGTCATGAATACGTGAGAGAAGACAAGAAGAGAGAAGTTGCAATATCCAAGCTCAAGTGCTCAAATTCTCCTCCAAAATTGCTCTCCAATCCTGCAGCATAACAATAAACTAAAGAATGTGTGTGTGTTTTTATTATTATGCAAATGAGAAGGAGAGGCTTCCTTATAAAGAGCAATGGACGGTGGAGATTAAGAGGTAAAAAAAGGAAAATAAAGCAATGGTGGAGTTTAAATCTTGGTTGATCCATGTGCTTTAAATCTTTAAAAGGCAAGATCAAAGGGCTATGATTAAGAAGCAAAAAAGCCCACCACTTAGGAAGATGTAGAGAAAAAAGGATTTTTATTTTTTTTATTTTTTATTTGATTTATTTCCTTTTTTTATCAAAAAGAGAGCTTTAAGTGGGGATTTTATTTATTTAAAAGAGGAATTTTCTTTTAATTAAATAAGATAAGATTATTTAATTAAAAGAGGGATATTAATTAAATAAGATAAAATCATTTAATTAAATAAGGATATTTTAATTAAATAAGATTATTTCATTTAAGAGATATTTTCTTTTATTTAAATAAGATTATTTCATTTAATAAAAAGAGATGTTTTCTTTTAATTAAATAATATTATTGATAAAATGATCAAACCTTAGGAAATATTGAAATAATTAAATTAATTAAAATTTGATCAAGGAAATTGATTTGAATTGAAAATGTTGCAAAGCATTGATTCAGGAATTTGATAAATTGATTCTGGTCATTTAATAAATTGAAGAATGGGGGCCCATAGTCTAGGCGACCATTTTAGGGTGCATACAATAGTCATAATAAAATCTCAGAGTTGCATTTACATATCCAAGCTTGTATCATGGTTTTGAAAGTGTTCTAAATCAAACATCATTGATACATCAAACTGGCGGCACTAAGCCAAAAATGAAGAAGTTCATCAAGAATATATCAATTGGCACAAATCAATGCACCAAACCAAAACAAATAGACACTTGAACCTTTGATTTATATCATTGTTTGATTCACATTTGTTCTTGAAACCTACATGATCAATATATTATTCTTGGACTTTAACTTGACTTATTTTATCAGGACTAAAAAGATCGAAATGGATGAATTTCTATTGGAAATATGGATACAACAATATTGCACTATGGTTTTGATATGTTTCTGAATTTTTGAGTCATGTCTTTTTAGCTAATCAATGATGTTTCAACTAGATTCGCAATGATAAAACACATGATAAACAAAATTTCTTGATTTATGAGTGATTGTTTGTAAGGTTGATTCATTAAAGTATGCAAACTTTTCTAAAGACATGATCATCAAAGAATCATCAAGGACATTTTCATATGTAAGGATCATATATGTTTGTTTGTTTACATTGTATCATATATGCAAATGGATACCTTGGCCATTTAGATTGATCACATCTTAATGTCAAAATCCAATTGCAACATTGAATCCGATGAAAATGGGATTCATACTCTCATGGTTTGGAAATATAACTAGTGAATGGTTATATCAATTTCATTATGAAAATCTGGGTATGGAAATATTAATATCATCATGGTTTGGAAATCTAACCACTGATGGTTATACTTGCTAGTGACCCACAAAATGTTCAATTATGAAAATGAAGTCATTCTTTTCAAAAAAGTGATCCAAGTGCATTTATCATTAGAACCATTAAGTGTGATTGCATAAAGTCATCATCAATATCATTAAAACATTAAAAAATCAAAACATACATTATGCATTTATTTATACTATGTGATATATAACACATCCATCTACAACAGGTAAAATAAATGCATTCATATCTCTATAAACCATCTAGAACTGCATGCATATATCTCATTATAAATCATCACATAAAAAGGCCAACATATGATGTTATCATAAATAGAATATCAAATCAAAGGGGAGAGTCTATAAAAAGATAATCACATGATCATTAAATGTCTATCAATATTATACATCTATCAAAGTGATGATCAAATGAGATACACATTCATACGTAAATCACATACAGGTGAAATCATCAAAAATCTCAACTAGGAGCACCATTTGAACCACTTATTCCATCTGTACCACTTGTCCCATCTATGTCTCTCCCTACCAAACTACCTAGATTTGACTGGGGTACCTGACGAGAAGTGGCTACAATAGGTATTTGTGCCATATAAGCCATTAAACTCCACATCATGCTAGAAAATTGATCCATCCGACTACTAATTACTGCCACACTAGCCTGTAGGGTCCTAATCTCTTGAGAATGTGTCGATGATGCCTCTAAAACAATTGGAACCAGTAGAAAAAATGGAATCTGAGGAATCTGTGGCACCTAAGGTGCACACATTTTTCTAGCTTCTCTGTACTCGTCGACCCCAATCCATAATAATAGCCCAAGGAGGACCTCTTCCACCCATTTTCCCACCTCTCATTTGTACTCCTCCACCTCTCATCCTAACTCTACCACCACCACCCCTAGGATCACCAATCACCAACCCACATCCATCTATACCTCACCTCTTCTCTAAACTCTTTGTCTCTTCTTTCCACCACCTCTCCCACCATCACCATCACCATCACCACCATCATCATCATCTAACCACTCATCAATATTAGGAATAGGCTCACTAGGATCTATGTATCAAGGGAATCAATGTTGGATAAACCATTGTGCATAATCGACTGTCATACCTATATCTATAACATGATCCCTCATATCCCAAGGAAGATAAGACATACCATAGATCTCATCATAAGAGAAATGATAATCTACCTGTGGTCCCCACAAAGTCTCTTAGTCTATATGCGTGTGTATAACGCCAAACCCTATGGTATATCCTGAACATGGCTTAATCATCATATAACTCTACAAAAGAAAAAGCTCTCAATCACAAGTGGATTCTAATGTATCATCCATCAAGGCATAAAAATATAAGGTAACTTTGAATAATCCTCTCACCATGCCTCACATCCAAGATAAGTCGGCCAGTGCACCTGATCCATATCATCCAACATATGTTTCCAATAAACCATCTAGCCTAGATGAGGCTGGGCAGTCACTCCCTCATATAATTATGCATAAGGCCATCCAGGCTCTCTATCTCTCGCAACAATAGGCCTAGTCATGAGAATGTGCTCCCATGTCCATAATTGAAGTACTACTACACCAGTAGAAAGTACAATGCCCTATCAATATACTACATGATGTAACTCATGATATAATTGTTCCAAGATGCATGATCCCTGATCAAATATCCTAGGATGTGTGATCATATCCTCCAAAATCCTACCCCAACTGATGACAAATCTATGACCTCATTGATCTGGAAGAAGAAATCCACCAATCAAAGATCCTAGAATTGCAGGAAGTATAGGAATGATATAAACTACGCCCATGGAATACTATCATCACCAATCATTGGATCACCAAAAACACGCTGACATGCTGCTCCATCATATACCTGATTGTAATATACTAAATCACCCCATGTGGGAATCCTTAGTAATCAGTACACATCCTCAAGGGCGATCGTCATCTCACCCATTGAAAAATGTAATGAATTATGGTCTAAGTGCCAACGCTTAGCCATAGTAGTCAAAAATCCACAGTTCACATAGAACCATGGCATATCTAATAAGAATTACAATCCACATTGACCAATCACTCGTTGATCTTGAGGAGATAGTCGGTCTATCATCTCTAGGGGCCAGAGAGGTAGGCCAAAGATATAGAATTTTTGTCCCCGAACCTGTTTTGACATCAAGTAGAATCACATCAGTAATATCATCTAAATGAATCATCAAAAGTTTATCCTATCATCAAAATTTCTCTCCTAGAGCACATCAAATTTTTTGCTAACTCTATATCGTGAGGATGGAAAAACATTAGTTATCCTATCAACCTATCAGGATGGATATCATACAAAATTAATCAAAATGATAAAATTGACATAAAAAAACTTGTTTTCATCACAAGATCAGGACATATCATCAATCGATCACTCATATTTACTGATGATGCAAATTCATACATCAATCAAGTTGAAAAATTGGAAAAAAGAAGCTTATGCTTCATTTTATCATGTTCTATGTGGCGATGGGTATACACGCTACTATTTTACATTGTACATGCTACTATAATCATGCTACACATTCAAACACATTATACACGTCAATTTACTTAGTATGCGCTACAAAAATTGTTACACGCGTTATAGGAAAGATTAAATTGTACTAAGGGTTCCTACGCATTACTCAATTCTATAACACACATTAAAAAATCCTAGGGCACCCATTTCTACACATTATTTCACGCTACTCTATGTGCTATTTCACATATGAGATGCGTTAAAATACTATCTTACGTGTTACTAAATTCTATCCTATGTGTTATTTTTATCAAAACAACAAAAACGTAATATTTCAACGCCTAAAAATTTAAAAAATACTTCTGCAAATCATGAAATAGATAGAATGGAAAGGATTTAGGTACTAACTGGAGGTCCATAATATGTTGGACACTGGAATATGCACCCTCACTCGAATATGTGCTCACAAATAGGGAGTACCATCTTGATCAAATCACCAAGGAAATCATAACTCAATAGGATAAAAAGTGAAAATGAGTGTTGAAAATAACTTTTTTACACCTATATATACACTTTTTGACCTAAAAGAGGGTATTTTTACTATTTACTTTATCCAAAAGTTAATTTTCATCAACGACATTGTGAATTTTAAAATTGAGAACCTCATTAAATCAAAATCTTTGTCGCAAGACATTATCAGAAATCAAATCAAAATGGAAAGTTTTCCCATGCAAACCTTTCACATAATCAAAATTATGTCTGAATCATTTTGATTTCATTTTTGAGGGGGTAGGATATCATCAAAATGCAGAATCAAGAAAATCTAGGTTATTTTTTAAATTAGGGGCATTCGTTATAATTTTTTTTGAAATCATCATCAAGGCATTGCAAATCAGGGTTATTTTTCAAATCAGGGTTATTTTTCAAATCAGGGCATCATATCAGGCAGTTTTTTTTACCAAAAATCATTTGTATCAGTAAATCAATCATCCAATTCAGATCATACATCAGGTAAAACAAACATTAATGATTCTTTGAACCAATGTGCTTCACACATTGATTCAAAGAGGGGCATTTGTAGACACCCTAATTTGGTCACCCAAAGTCAAAGGGGTTAAATCAAGTCAACATTATGGATTAATTAAAAAAGCCATTTATTAATTAAATACAAGCCAATAAGGGGTTAATTAAACTATGTGATTGATTAAATCAATTAGTTATATAGTTCAATTAAATGAAATCAAATCCAACCCATCTAATTTCCCTACATGGCTAATTTAATTAATTTGTAATTTCAACAAAAGGGGACCAAAATCAATAAACCAATGAGGAAGAAGAATTCAACTCACATGGATCAAGGATTCATCAGCTCTACACCACACATCATGAGTTGCATCTTGACCCTCTATCTTGTCTCTTTACTATAATATTTGAAACCAAAAGCTTTACTTGGTCTCACCATTTGAAACCACTAACTTGACTCAAACTTTATCATGATCACTCAAACTCACCCCCTACCCTCAGGAATCTCTATAAATATAATGCATTTTCTAGTGCAAAACACCAATTCACATGTAGAGGACCAATTCACCTTTAGAGCATTAATTCACATTCAATCACATCATTGTGCATCATAAGAGCATCCTTACTATAGGCATTTTTCATCTTTATAGCTTGACATTGATCATAAATGGAGTTTTGCATCATAATTGAGCTAGAATAAGATAGAATTACATCATCTAAGAGCTTAATTTCTCATTCTAAGACTGTCACTCTTGAATGCTCAAGCTAAGAGCAGTCTTTTAGCTTCCTAGAAAGAGTACCATGGGATGCTTCTTATTTTTATTATCAATTAAATAGGTTTTTAAGATAATTTCACATCTTTGAGTTGATTATATTGAAAAAACTAACCTCATGCAGGTATTTTCATATACACTAATTAATATTTTCATCTTATTTTACTCTTGCAGGTTTCACCTGCTGCCACCAAGGGGCAATGTTAGGGGGTTCAGGCGCTGCTTATTGATAAAGGGAACGTAATTAAGTGTTTTAGAGTGATTATGCATACATACTTGTCACTTGTGTGTACTAATGTTTATTTTACATGGTTTATTGTATAGAGGGTGGTGTCTGACGATGTCATGACACAAGTTCACGAGCCTAGACTCTCAAGCATTTCATTGCCCAGTGATAGCCCCATAGTACGTATATTTCTAAATTTAGTTGTTTACATTTTTGTATCAAGTATATACATGATTTTAATGATTGTATAAAGTATATTTTTTACTCTCGTAGGTAACACCTAGTGTGAGGGAGGTACAACGCCAAGGTTTTGTATCTTTGATGACCCAACCGACATTGCTAGAAGAAAGTTCACCACAGGTAAGTTTTAATTTTAATTCAATTATTTTGTAAATTTATTTTTCTATCAAGGATAACATTATAGGATAACTCGTAGATCAATCTCATGGTTTCAAACATATATAGGTTAGAGCTGGCATTGGTAGTGTTTTCCCTTTGCTACCAAGGACATATGTTAGGACTCCTGAGCGCATGAGGAGACAGAGAGGCGATGTACACGAGAGTTCAATTTTAAAATGTAATTAAATTATTGTTCAATATGAATTTTATTTTTATTTTTGATATTACAAATCATATAAATTAAGTAATCTAACTTGGGGTTTCATTTTTTTGTTCATGCAAGATCCATCAGAGCCAAAGAGTACTTCGAAGAGGCTCCATTTTGATGATCCACCAGTAGCATAGGATTTCCTACATAAATTTATAGTTGCAGTTATTTTGAGATGGCATATGTCATATTTTGAGATGGCATATGCCACATTGTATCTAGACACGCAGATTTTTTAGAGATTTTGAGATGACATGTGCCACATTTTGTAAAACTTTGTTCGAGTTGACATTTGCACCATATTTGTAAATGGAGATACTTTTAAAAAAAATTATATATATATATATAAAATATTTATTTTTATATTATTTCTTCTTCATGTGCAGTACACATGTACCATTCATGTTTATGGAATGATTGCATATTTTTTGTTATGGAAGTGTCACAATTACTCTGTGTAAAGAAGAAAATGATGACGGTGTTGATCTCCTAGATAGATTTTTCCAAATAGATGTTCATATGTAAAAGAGACCAATGCCATAATTTAACCCTTTACATTTAATTGTATTTGTTTGTTTGATAATGGATCTTGAAATTGAAAGAAAAGATTAATGGAGTAAAATACCAACCTTACATCATAGCAGTTCTGAAAAATGCCAATTTCTAAAGCCTGTGTTGAGTTTCTAGAAAATTTGAGACCAGATCTAGAATGGAAACGCAGATATGAACAAAACCCAGAAATCTTTTTCCATTCTGAGATAGTTCTGATTTCTACCCTCAAGTCAATGTCACCATTCGCTAGAATTTTTGATTGCGCCCTAGGTCACAATTGACGTAAAAAGTCTCGGATCAAAATTTTGTTTTCAGATTGTAGAAGTTTGGTGAAAAGGGTATCCAGATCTGCACTCTATTTCACTATTCCCAAACCTATAACTCCCGAAACAACACCTGCAAATATTTGAAAAAGAGGGGTTTTGGGGTGGCTATATAGGGTTTTTCCTTAGTCAAACCCCCATTTTGGTGATCTCCACCTCCATGAATAACTGAATATAGTAGAATGTATGTGTGTGTGTTTCTCTTCGAAAGAGCTTTGAATGTATAATGTCAAGATCTAATCCTCTAGATTAAAAACCCTAACATGAATTGAAAATGAGAAAGCAATGCATAGATTTGAATGTGATAAAGAAATCATACCAAGCCCCTAAGGCTAAAGTGCTCCTACCAAACTCACAATCCGTAATTTACAGCCCATGATAATATCCTTTGAATTCTTGAAGGTTGAAAATGGTGGATCCAAGAAGAAGCAAAGAAGGAAGATGTATCTCTTGCTCCAAAGAAGATCCACAATGGCTTGTCTACAAAAATGCTTGAATGTCTTAATGCATCATAATTTCTTGTCCTTCTATATCATCCTCTTGCTTCCTTGCGTCATCATCATGTCAAAGTCATAATTGCATCATATCATCTTACTATTCTTTTTTCATGTCCGAGTGAAGGCAAAAGAGAGTGTTTATATAGAGATCTCAATATAGACCTCCTAGGGCAATGCAAGGGACCCAAAATAAAATTTCACCTTGAATTATGATCCAAATACAATCACAAACCAAGGAGGGGATGTATTAATCCATATATCGGGGAAAACACTTCCGCATCTGGACCCGGGGACCTATTTTAAGTTTTAGAACCCCGATAGGCTCCAGATTTGAAAGCGGGGACCATCACCTGTCAGGGGTCAAGGTCAACCTTGACCTTGACCTAGGTAAAGGATGACCTCAACCTTGACCTAGATTAGTTCAAGGTTGACCTTGACCCTGACCTAGGTTAGGGTCAACCTCAACCCTAAACTAAGGTTTTAGGCTGGTCACCTTGGGAAATCTGTAGGATTCCTAGCTCAACCAGGGACCCAGGGATGTGAGAAAACACACTAGGATGTTAGATAGAGGCATAGAGGCCAAAGAGTAAGTGTGATAAATATTTAGGAGATCCAATATGTAGGTTCTACTAAAAAATATAGAATCATAGAAAGGGAGACTAAGGAGGTCCTACAGGACCCTAACCCTAATTTCACCTAGAAATGCAAAATCAAGTGCATGTGCATCCTAAATGCAAATCTAATATGAAAATGTACTAAATGAGGGTGCTAAACCTACCAAAATGGAAGTGCTTCCATTTTAAGATGATACATTTAGCCCCCACTTTAGCTTAGGTATGACACTATGTGAATATGCAAGCTAAAGTAAGAAAACATTGTAAAGTAAAAAGGATATAGCCAAGTCCTCAATGTGGAGATCCTGCAAGAAATCGTTAGTATCTGCAACCTACAACACAAGGTTAATGAAAATCCATAGAGAACCTAAGCCTTACTAAGATGGTTTTGATAAATGCATAGATCCCCTTATGCCCCCCTGTTTTGGCTTACTAATTTTGAAAGGTGAAACAGGGTGATAAAGTTAGATCTATACATTGGATATGCAATTTGTTGAAAAAGTTCTTTTCTAAATCATTTAGAAGGATTCAAAATCTTCCTAAACTGATTTAAGAGGTAAGGTATTTGAATCATGATTTCAATGCCACTGACGACACTGAAAACTAAGCTACCAAAATTAAGTTATGATGAAAAAGTGAATGCCTATCTAAATGCATGTAAAAGGAAATTTGAATTTGACCTAAGTAAATTCAAATGAAATCCTAAGAAAACCCTAATAAAACCCTAATTTGAAGCTATAAATAAGATGAAGAGCACTTACCTTCTCATTCTTACCATTTACAGAGCTTGGAATTTAGGAGCATGATGCCAAAGAGAGAGGAACTTCAAGCGAGTAGCTTGGAGGTCATGAGAGAGTTCCTGGCTAGTGGAAAACCACTGCCTAAGGTAGGTGCCTTATTTTGGTGTTTTTAATTGAGAAATTCCAATTTTTATAGGGAAGGTCGACCCTGACCCAAAAAGGTTGACCCTGACCTTGGCAGGTAAACCATAACTAGAAAGGTCCAGTCCTTTCTGGGGATAGTGTCGACCCTAACCCAAAAAGGTCGACCCTATCCCAGAAAGGCAGACCTTGACCCAAAAAGGTTGACCCTGACCCAAAAAGGTCGATCTTGACTAGGTCAAGTGAGAATTGTAGTTATTTGATGATAGATGTCTGATATGATGTTGTTTGTGCTAACATGATCTTGTCCATCTCTGAGAGCATCCCTTTGGTGGGGTTCTATTGGATGTCAAAGAGAACTTGTCTGAGCTACAATAGGAGGATATACAGTTATTGAAAGATGTGGGATTGTATTATGTAGCAATCCTACCACATATGAGGTTCCATCGCTCCATGATATCAGCCATGATAGAGAGATGGGATGAGGATACTTGTTCCTTCCATATTCCATCAAGAGAGATCACAATCACATTAGAGGATGTGTACAGGGTCCTACAACTTCCAGTTCAAGGTGAGCTTGTTAGACCAAGAGTACAACAGGGTCCTCCTAAGGTTTTTTTAGATGGAGAGTATTGTTTGGGATGAGTACCACAGACGAGGACCCAATCAGATCTAATCACTCTATTATCCATACTAGCAGGCCTGACACCCTTGGTACAAAGAGTGATGCTATGTATACATTCTTTGGTTGTAATACCCAACACAAAGGGTACAGTTTTCTTAGCACCATTCATCGATCTTGTGCACAGGATGGAGAGTGACAGGATTATTTTCTCATGGGGGTGCAGCATGTTAGCCCATCTTTACCATGAGTTGAGTCAGCTAGTGATATTTCAGCGGGAGAGTCTTACGGTATACACCTTGTTACAGGTTTGGATGTTTGAGAATTACACATGTACTTGACCACAGGGTGTTCTTGTGATGGTAGATGCGAGCACATTAAGAGCCTTTGCATATCCACTAGCAGATGTATGGTAGTACAGAGATATCCTCTTTTGGAGGGTACGCTTTGACCGTATACCAGGTGTGGATGTGATATGGAGACCATACTATTGGATGATAGGATGCACAAATACCCAACACTAGTTGAGACACTCCCAGTAGCGCAAGATGCTAGAGGGTCCTACTAGTCATGTAGTGATGCCATATTATTATGATAGGGTTATGAGGCATTTTGGTTTGACACAGGGAGTCCCTTGGACAATACCTTGGTACAGATATCTGACAAGATATTACCAGAGACCCGCCGCCATACGCAAAACTATAGTAGCAGATATTGTAGATAGCGATATAGATGAGACAAAGGATATAGAGGTAGACCCTACTATATCCCAACTAGGGGTGAGTAGAGAGTATATCAGATACTGTAGTCTACAGGGGATCCATCGCATCTTCCCTGATGATTACCCTACAGGTGATTCAGGTATTTCAGAGAGGATGCACCGGGGTGGTGACACACCAGAGGAGGAGGAGGATCATGAGGAGGAGCCCATTCCCGAGGGAGATCCCATGGAGGAGGAGAGAGC
This sequence comes from Thuja plicata, assembly GCA_018584345.1. NCBI lineage: Eukaryota > Viridiplantae > Streptophyta > Pinopsida > Cupressales > Cupressaceae > Thuja > Thuja plicata. Next base: position 1,258,350 of record MU224216.1, read on the forward strand.
TGAGTAGAGAATGGAAGAGAGAGAAGATGAGGGAGCATATGAGAGATCAAAGGATATGCCCCTAGGTGGTAGTATAGATGCAGATGATCAGGTGATCCATGTTGTACCATTGAGATCATGACGACCTCCCCGTGCACATACAGAGACACCACCACCTAGACCTAGACGCAGCGAGCGAGGAGAGGGTAGTCACTCCATGCTCCCACTATCTAGATCCTTTGGTGATACTTAGGAGGGAGATCCATGTATGATTTATGTACTTGATTAAAATATTTTAAGTAAAATTTTTGCTAGAAGAAGTACTAAAAGATAGATATGTTTGAATTTTTCAGCTAGTGTAATAGAGTGGAGGAGCTTTGTATCTGAGGTTCTGAAGGATACCTATTTATCCTACCGACTACCAGCTAGCGAGCAAGAGTCCCTTATTGGACAGAGAGATCCTGACTGACATGCAGATATTTTTGCATGTGTCCACCAAGAGCTGAGCTTATGCAAAGAAAGGGAAGAGAGATTTATGGATGACCTATAGAGAGCTCACGGGCACAACTATGAGATGAGCATATCGAGGAGTCACACACAGACTACCATACCGAGATCTTCAACATCACACCATAGAGCAGAAAGAGCTGGGAGCCATCAACCCTTAGAGCATAGAGATAGAGATTGATAGCCATGGCATATGTGCCATATATGTACCAAACTCTTGGATATTTATATATGAAAATTTTGCTTGTCCAGTTAGTTCTATGATTTATTACTTGTTCTTTTCATCAATACACAAAAACTTAACATAAAGAAAGAAATGAAATTAATGTATGAATGTATTCAAATCATATAACCTACAAAATAGACATAATCATTCTATAGGGAATACATAAATACATGAAGGAAAGTTGATGTATTAGTGATAATAACGTTTAAGATGCATAATATTAATGGGTTCCTTAAGGGGAACACCATTCATATCAGCAATCTTATAAGCACCTGAAGTAAAATCCTCAATAACCACAAAAGGTCCAAGCCAATTAGGGCTAAATTTCCCTTTTTTACCAAGTAAAGCATTCACATTCCTTTGAATTTCATATAAGACTAAATCACCTACCAAAAATGACCGTTCAATCACCTTAAGATTGTACTAGTTTTGAAGTGACTTATGATAAGCCTTAATATGTTCCAAAGCATTTATTTGTTGTTCATCCAACATCTCTAATTCTTGTAATCGTTGTTCCCAGAAGGTATCTTTATCAATTATCCCATGGAATGAAACACGTAAAAAAGGTATTTCTAATTCTAATGGCATAATAGCATTAGTACCATAAACAAGATTATACGGAGAAGTGCCCGTGGCAGTGCAGACACTAGTTCGATAAGCCCATAAAGCATAAGTAAGTTGAGTATGCCAATCTTTCACATGTTTATTGACTATTTTCCTTAGGATTTGTTCAATAAATTTGTTTGATGCTTCAACTTGACCATTAGATTGAGGATAGTAGGGAGTAGAAAATCTATGTTGAATATGACATTTCTCCAAGGATTTTGTGACTTTTTTTTTTTTTAAGGAAGTACCATTATCCGAAACTATCATTAAAGGAATACCAAATCATGCTATAATATGATTAAGAATAAAGTCACAAATAACATCCGTAGTAGTAGAGCGGAGAGGAATAGCTTCTACCCACTTTGTAAAGTAATCTGTAGCTGTGAGAATGTATGTATGTCCTTGAGAAGAAGTTGGTAAAAATTTTCCAATAAGATCAAATCCCCAAATACTAAAAGGCCATGGAGCAACTTGATTACGAAGCTCACGAGCAGGAGCATGAATTAAATTACCATGTTGCTGACACTAAGGACACTTCTTAACAAATGTAAAGGAATCTTGTTCCATTGTTTTCCAATAATATCCCATTCTAAGAAGTTTATTAACTAAAGATTTCCCACCAAATGTCCTCCACAAGAACCATAATGATCTTCTGCTAAAGCTATTGGGACTTCGGTTCTACCAAGACATCTTAATAGAAAACCATTATAAGAATGTTTGTAAATGGTATCGCCCAAGATGATATATCATGCTACAAGCTTCCTAATATGGTTACGCCTATTCCTTGTTGTTGATTCAGGAAATGTATTGTCTTTCAAAAATTGAAAGATATGTGAATACCATTCATCCAAATGAAAATTACAAAAATCACCATTACCCTTATTAGAAATTGTAGGTTTTTTAAGAGTGTGTATAGTAAATTGAAAGTCTTCAACATTATTCTCAAGACACACCAAGGAAGCTGCGCTTGCCATGGCATCTGCGTGTTGATTATCTTTCCTAGGTAAAGTCTGAATAGTATAAGAAGAAAATTGTGAAAGGATATCAAGAGCCAATTATTTATATTATGAAATTTTATCATTCTTAGTCTGATAACCCCCTTTGATTTTTTCAACAATCAATTACGAATCCCCGTATATTTCCAAGTTTTTAATGTGAATGGATGAAGCTTCTCGTAAGCTAGCTATAAGAGCTTCATATTCTGCAATATTATTAGTACAAGGAAAGGTCAATTTATATGACATAGGGATTGGTTTCTTTGTAGGAGGGACCAAGATGATGCTGACACCAAAACTTGTCTTACATCTAGAACCATCAAAATGTAATTCCCAAACATCTTCTTGTTTAATAGCTAAAATATTCTCATCGGGGAATTCTATTAAGGTGATGTTCATATGAGAATGAGGACAAGGAGCTTCAGCTAGATAATTAGTTAAATCTTGTCCTTTAATTGACTTTTGAAGAATGAAATTAAGATTGAATTCAATAAGTAACATCACCCATTTAGCCAGATGACCAGAGAGATCAATTTTTGAGGAAAGGTGTTTGAGAGGATCAAATTTTACAATCACATTAACCTCAAAATTCAATAGATAATGCCTGAGTTTTTGATGAGCATAAACTAAAGCCAAGCATCGTCTTTCTAAATTGGTATATCTTGTTTCATATTCCAGTAAAGTCTGACTGATGTAGTATACTGGTCTTTCCTTACCTTCACTATCATGTTGAGCCAATAATGCACTCACAGCGTAGGAAGTGGCAGAAGTATATAGATAGAAGGGTTTATTGAATTGAGCAGGTTGAAAAATAGGAGGATTAGCAAGATACTCCTTAAATTGCTCAAATGATTGTTTACATTCCTAGTTCCAAGAAAAATTGGTATCTTTTCTAAGCAAGGAAGTGAAAGGAACAGTTCTATCAGCTAAGTTAGAAACAAAGCAATGAATAGATTGAATTTTTCCTTGCAAACTACGTAATTGAGAAATATTCTTAGGAGGAGGCATGTTAACGATAGTATCAATCTTTTTAGTATCCACTTCTATGCCTCTCTTAGAGATTATAAAATCCTTATAATTTACCAGAATCAACTCTAAAAGCACATTTCTTAGGATTTAATCGCATATTATAACTCCTAATCCTTTCAAATATTTGTCTTAAAATGAACACATGGTCCTTTCTTTGTATAGATTTCACCAAGATGTCATCTACATAATCTTCTATAATCTTATGGATGTAATCATGGAAAATCAAGGTCATAGCATGTTGATAGGTGGCTCCCGCATTTCTTAATCCAAAAGGCATCATGACCCAACAGAATGTTCCCCAAGGTGTGATAAATGTAGTTTTAAGTTGATCTTCTATAGGAATAAATATTTGATTATAGCCTGAAAATCCATCCATAAAAGATAATAAAGCATGACCTGCTATTGAATCCACAATCATATCAATATTGGGTAGGGGAGAATCATCTTTTAAGGATGCTTTATTCAAATCTCAAAAATCAGTGCACATCCTTATCTTATTCTCTCATTTAGAAATAGCCACAATATTAGAAATCCATTTAGAATAATTGATAGAACGGATGAACCCAACACCTAATAATTTTTCAATTTCAGTTTTAACTAACAAAGCAATGTTTGGATTCATCTTTCGGATTTTTTGTTTCACAGGTTTGATATTAGGTTTAAGAACAATATTGTGAGTCAAAATCTTAGGATATATACCTGGCATATCTGAATATGTCCAAGAAAATATATCCTTATATTCAAGCAAAAGGGAAACCAATTGATCATGTTCATCTTGGTTCAAAAATTTTCCCACTTTGATTGTTTTTTCAGAGTCATTCTCATCCATTTGAACTTCCGTAGTATCAGTTATTAATAAATTACTTTTTATAGGAGAGTCCATTGACAAAGGAGAAATAATCCTATTCATCACATTCTCAAAAATAGGCTTCATTATTCAGACAATAAGGATTTCTTCTTTTATGATGAAATGTAGGTAAATCTTGATAAGCTCCTAAAAAATCATCTAGGGCTTCATCCTCAGGAAAAATATCCAAACTAGGTTTTTGATCCATGTCAAGGAGAAGCATATTAACCAATTTTAAGTGTCCACCACAGATATGATTAACATTAAGAGGAAAAGTTGATGGTTGCTTATAAGGATTTAACCCTAATCCATATGTATAATCATAAACTTCATTGTCCAAGGGCACTTGTATACCTTGCTCATATTTTCCACATCCTTTCCCATTGAATCCTGATTTCCTAAGTAGATGATAACCAAATCCATATCTATCAGCCATATCAGATTGAGTTAAAGGAGTTTCATATGTCACAATGTCATAACAATCTGGTTTTATTGTCTCAATTGTTTCTTCAAGGGAAGCAACAACAAAGTTAATTTTTAATTCCCCAGAAAGTGGAGAAGGAGTGAAGACTTGTTTTTCAAACTCATTTTGTTCTTTCATGAACTCTAAATCAGAAAATTTGTATTCTCCCATAAAAGAAGGATTAAAATCCAATATTCCCCAATCATCTTTAGTTAAGGAAGAGGATGGAGCTTCAACTTGTTTAACTTCAGGAGGTTTCTCAGGTTCCTTGCTTGGTTGTATGGGCTCAGAGATCTTAGCATATTCTGTATTCAAGAAAGGATTTGGCACATCATCCGCATGTAATGTATACATCAGATTATTATAAATGAACCTAACCTTACGATGTAGAGTAGAAGGAATCACATGCATATTATGTAACCAAGGTCTTCCTAACCAAAGGTTATAATTGAGAGGTCCAGACATGACATGGATAGGTATGTGAAGAACGACCAAAATAACCTTGATAGGTAGCATAATAATGCCCAAATTTTTCTTTGTAATGTTATCAAATCCATGAATAGGGATATTATCTGGTTGAATGGTCGTAAGATCGGCTTTAATATCCCTGAGCATATCCATGCTACAAACATTAAGCCCAGATCCATTGTCAATTAATGTTCTATGAATGATACTCTGATTAATAGAAACATCAACCATAAAAGCATCATATTGATTCTGCACCTCAACAGAAGGTAAATCATCACCATTGAATATAATAAGAGGTACAAAAGGCATAGTATGCATGCACTCCAAGAATGAATTAATGTTCTCTTGATTAGGAGGTAGAGCCAGAAGAGTAGATAAAGATTTCTGTAATGCCTCATGATATGTAGGAGAGGTTTGAAGCAATTCCCATAAAGATATCTTGGCTAGAGTAGCGCATAATTGCTCAACTAAATCATACTCCTTAAAGGAAGAAGGTAACCTAGGTGCTTGAGGAAGCATGGGTTGAGAAGGAGGTTAAGAGGATGGAACAATAGGTTGAGGATTATTTCGTGTATGATAAGTATGGGAAAAAAAATCCATGTTATCAAAGAAATCCAAAGGATCTTTAGGTTTACCCTTAATATTTATTTGAGGACATCCTTTTACCATCATCAAAGGTTTAGGGAATAACATTCTAGGTGCCTCAATGTTGCAAATAGAGGAGTATGAAGGTAACCATGCACACATCCTATGGTAGAGGTCAATTGGAGAAGTTATGGAGGAGGATGAAATAGGAATAGGATCCATGGAGATCTCATTCGAACCATTTTCATTCTCACTTCCATGTACCTCATTAAGGGATCTATTCTCTTGTACAATAAAATCTTCATCAAAGTATTCAAAACAAGAGTCATACATATTGAACACACAATAAAATAACAAGCATGTAAATGTTTTTGTGTTCTAAAGAAATTTTATATATTTTTATGTATTTTTGGAATATAAATGCAAAAGCATAAAAGAAAACCTACTTCTATATGTATGCAAGATCTTAATATGAAATGTAAATATAACACCAAAGAGAAAGAGTTGTCTATCGCGGGTTCACCAAAATGTAAAGAAGAAAATGATGACGGTGTTGATCTCCTAGATAGAGTTTGCCAAATAGATGTTCATATGTAAAAGAGACCAATGCCATAATTTAACCCCTTACATTTAATTGTATTTATTTGCTTGATAATGGATGTTGAAATTCAAAGCAAAGATTAATGGAGTAAAATACCAACCTTACATCATAACAGATCTAAAAATGCCATTTTATGAAGCCCGTGTCGAGTTTCTAGAAAATATGAGACCGGATCTAGAATGGAAACACATAGATGAACAAAACTCAAAAATATTTTCTCATTCTGAGACAGTTCCAATTTGTACCCTCAAGTCAATGTCACCATTTGCCAGAATTTTTGATTGCGCCCTAGGTCACAATCTACCTAAAAAGTCTCGGATCAAAATTCTATTTTTGGATCCCAGAAGTTCGCTGAAAAGGGTATCCGGATCTACACTCTGTTTCACTGTTCCCGAAACTGTAATTCCCGAAACAACACCTGCAAATATTTGAAAAAGAGGGGTTTTGGGGTGGCTATATAGGGTTTTGCCTTAGTCAAACCCCCATTTTGGTGATCTCCACCTCCACAAATAGCTGAATCTAGTAGAATGTATGTGTGTGTGTTGCTCTTGGAAAGAGCTTTGAATGTATAATGTCAAGATCTAATCCTCTAGATTAAAAACCCTAACATGAATTGAAGATGAGAAAGCAATGCATAGATTTGAATGTGATAAAGAAAGCATACCAAGCCCTCAAGGCTAAAGTACTCCTAGCAAACTCACAATACATAATTTCTACCCCATGATAATATCCTTTAAATGCTTGAAGGTTGAAAATGGTGGATCTAAGAAGAAGGAAAGAAGGAAGATGTCTCTCTTGCTCCAAAGAAGATCAACAATGACTTCTCTACAAAAATGCTTGAATGTCTTAATGCATCATAATGTATTGTCCTTATATATCATCCTCTTTCTTCCTTGCCTCATCATCATGTAAAAATCATAGTTGCATCATATCATCTTACTATTCTTTTTTCATGTCCCAATGAAGGCAAAAGAGAGTGTTTATATAGAGATCTCAATATAGACCTCCTAGGGAAATGCAAGGGACCCAAATTCAAATTTCACCTTGAATTATAGTACAATTACAATAACCAACCAAGGAGGGGATGTATTAATCTAAATATTAGGGTAAACACTTCTGCATCCGGACCCGGGGACCTATTTTAAGTTTTAGAACCCCGATAGGCTCCAGATTTGAAAGCGGGGACCATCACCTGACAGGGGTCAAGGTCGACCTCGACCTTGACCTAGGTCAAGGTTGACCTTGACCCTGACCTAGGTCAGGGTTGACCTTGAACCTAAACTGATGTTTTAGGCTAGTCACCTTGGGAAATCTGTACGATTCCTAGGTCAATTGGGGGCCCATGGAGGTGAGAAAACACATTAGGATGTTAGATAGAGGCACAAAGTCCAAAGAGTAAGTGTGATGAAGATTTAGTAGAGCCAATACATAGGTTCTACGCAAAAATATGGAATCATAGAAAGGGAGATTAAGGAGGTCTCGCAGGACCCTAACCCTAATTTCACCTAGCAATGCAGAATCAAGTGCATGTGAATCCTAAATGCAAATCTAATATGAAAATGTACTAAACAAGGGTGCTAAACCTACCAAAATGGAAGTGCTCCCATTTTAAGATGATACACTATGTTTCAATAATTTTTGATGTATTTGGAAATATTTGTTGTGTTTCCATAATTTGTTGTTTTTTGATAATGTGTTTCCTATTTGTATATTCATGATTAGAGAGTCACAATGTTTCATTATCACAACCTTTACAGAGAGTCAGAATCCTTCTATGGTTGTTCACAACTGGTGTAGGAGCACCTAATAGATTAACACAAAACTAGGACCACCTTCATGTTTGCATTCATTGTTATAAAGCTTGAATAAAAGAACAACATGATATCAAAGGCACAATACCCTTGATGAGTAGGATAGCAGGGAATAATGGAACAATGGTTTAAATCAGCAACCTAAAACATTCATATGATAGTGCCAACACATGGACTTGACAAGCATTAAACATATGGGTTTGGAATACCTTCTTCATCACATAGACACCAACTTTGTGACAATAGACATGACCTCCCAATAAAAGATCACCATCAACATTTAGATAATCCAATGGCTTATCAAACCCCAGATTTATATAATTTTTGCATGGTGGATCATATGGGAAATTATCCAATTATTAGCAAACCGTTGACAGTGAGGGTTTTAAGATTATTTTGAAAGAATTTGTTCAAACTACCTTCATCCTCCATGCAGAGGCTCCAACCAATTCTATAATGAATTAAACCCATCATTATTAAGATCTCTACATGTTTGGGGTCGAGATGAATCAATACCAATCCAATACAAACTTCTGATCAGCAAAATAAATGTATAAGCACATTACAAAAATAAAAAATTTATAAACTTTTCCTCCTTCCAAGAACAACCATTCACTATGTTGATCCATCCTTGACCCAAAGAATATTTTTAGACCTTGCATACACCTATCCCAATTTTTTTTAACCAATTGTTCATTGGGGATCAAATTTGCAACTTTTTGCACAAAATTGCAAAAGTTGTCATATCAACTTTTGAGCAATTTTGACAATTTTTTTTCATTTTTCAACCAAATAAATCCCTAAAAAACCATGAATCCTAAAACATGCCAAATATGGCCTAAATCCATGAATTACATCATTTTATTCACAATTGGGCAACTCTAGAGATGTAGACCACAATTGACCCACTCAGAACCTAATTGGCGTAAAGGTGACAAAATGACATAATGACCTTACAAAGTTGTGCGTTCTTCGTGGGTATGAACCACCACCACCAACACATTCAGTAGGGAATTTTTACCTAAGGCGTGGTCTTTTTTTGGCTCCTCACTCACCAGAATGCTCGTCGCCATACCCTACTGGTAGTATCCCTTGGGTGCCCTAAGTGCACAAAAGTGATGAACTTTGTCAGGGTATTTCTTTCAATTTGAGGCACCTGTGTATGAACCATATGAAGCTATAGGACCATGAGAGGCCCCTCTAAAATAACACATCTCATATTTTCAAGAGTCCAAGTAGTTTTTTTAGGTCAACATTTTTTTTGTTGATGCAAAAATCGTCAGAGGCATTCAATGGAAAGGTGCAAGGTAGCCCAAATATCTATCCATTTTTTGTGGGCACAAACTAACACCATCAACGCTTCCAGTTGGGCTGGTTTACCCAAGGCATGGTCCATTTTTGGCTCCCCACTTGTCAGAATGCTCAACGCCATACCCTACCGACAGTGTCCCTTAGGTGCCTTAAGTGCACAAAAGTGACAAACTTTGTTGGGGTATTTATCTTAATCTAGGGCATCTTTGTATGAACCATCTAAAGCTATAGGACCAAAAGTGGCCCCCTTATAATATCATATCTCATATTTTCAAGAGTCCAAGTAGTTTTTTTAGGGCAACAATTTTTTTGTTGATGCAAAAATTGTCAAAGGTATTCAATGGAAAGGTACAAGGTAGCCCAAATATCTATCCATTCTTTATGGGCATGAAATTCCACCATCAATGTGTCTGGTTAGGTTAGTTTACCCAAGGCATGGTCCATTTTTTTCTCCCCACTCACTGGAATGCTCGGCACCATACCCTACCGGTAGTGTCCCTTAGCTGCCCTAAGTGCACAAAAGTGAAAAATTTGTTGGGGTATTTCTCTCAATCCGAGGCACTTGCATATGAACTGTCTAAAGATGTAGGACCACAAGAGGCCCCTCTAAAATAGAATATCTAATATTTTCAAGAGTCCAAGTAGTTTTTTAAGGGTAGCAATTTTTCTGTTGATGCAAAAATTGTCAGAGGTATTCAATGGAAAGGTGCAAGGTAGCCCAAATCTCTGTTTATTCTTCGTGGGAAGGAACCACCACCACCAATGCTTTGGGCCATTTTACCCAAGGTATGGTCCATTTTTTTCTCCCCACTCATTGGAATGCTTGACGCCATACCCTAACGACAGTGTCCGTCAGGTTCCCTAAGTGCACAAAAATAATGAACTTTGTCGGGGTATTTATCTCAATCCAAGGCACCTGTGTATGAATTGTCTGAAGTTGTAGGACCACAAGAGGCCCCTCTATAATATCCTATCTCATATTTTCAAGAGTCCAATTTTTTTTTAGGGAAGCAATTTTTCTGTTGATGCAAAAATTGTTAGAGTTATTCAGTGGAAAGGTGCAAGGTAGCCCAAATATCGATACATTCTTCATGGATAGGAACTGCCACCACCAACACATTTTGTTGGGCCAATTTACCCAAGGCATGGTCCATTTTTTCTCCCCACTTGCCAAAATGCTCGGTTCCATACCCTATCAATAATGTCCCTTAGGTGACCTAAGTGCACAAAAGTGACAAACTTTGCCAGTCTATTTCTCTCAATCCGGGGCACCTGCGTATGAACCATCTGAAGCTGTAGGACCACGAGAGGCCCCTCTACAATAGTCTATCTCAGTTTTTTAAGACTCCAAATGGTTTTTCTAGGGAAACAATTTTCCAGTCAATGCAAAAACCGTTAGAGGCATTCAACACATTCGGTTTTATTTTCTCTTTATAGACACAACCAATCATACTTGAACAAAAACTATTGGAATGAGCATTCAAAGTATTATTGTTCAAGTTTGAAAATTGAAATCAACAAATTATAAGAGCTCCAAAATAAACAAATTAGGATACAAAATGAATACATTATAAGAGCTTTATCAACACGTTAGTAGGAAATCCTATTGGAAGTTGTTACTCTCTCATTTGACTTCAAAAAAAAAAATGTAATACACCATTTACGAAGTCACCAATGCTATCAAAAAATAGTAGACACTCATGTGTCTTTATGTATGATGGTGTCCTCATGTACAAATACACGGTATATCATCAATACAACTCATTTTTATGCTTACACACATGTCTCATGTACAAATGCATTGTATATCATTGATATGTAACCATATTATGTACAAAAATAAATTCATAATATCAAACATCCTAGATGCGCAACTATTACATTTGGGTATGATATTTTTTTTATCTTTAATGTATAGCTCCAACCACTAGTACTCTTGATGACACCTAAATTGCAATAGTGTACAAAATATCAGTATTAGAGAAATAATACTAACTAAATGGCGAGACAAATAATTAAAGTAAGAAATACTCCAAAGCACGATAGAGGAATCTCATACGTCTATCATATTTGTAATCCCTAAATTCCAAAGGCACAAAAACACTAAGTTTATTGAGAACACAAAAAATTTATAAAGAGAAAAATATTATGAATATATAACAAACAAAAGAGACCAAAGAACATGATGAGCCTATGCACAATGAAATTTACCATCATTTTCTATGAGCTAATCAAGTGTGATTGAATCTTCTATATCTATCATATTTGTATCCAACTGCACTTAAAATCCATGAGAGAACCAAGTTTATTGACAAAAAAATGAAGAGGCAAAGTGCAATTAATGTAATGAATGTAAGCATAATGAACATAATAAACCTTGGAGTGAGTTGGTATTACCTAGTGAAGTGTGCCCGAAGAGTCATCTCTATGCTTAAGGTTATCCAATATTGCTTCATGATCAACAATATTAATAGTCCAAAGTTCTTTTGTCTTAGTCTTTCATTGATGCTTCAACAACTTAACATTTGTTGCTATAATAAGGTGTGAGCACATGAGAAGGTGTGAGTACATGAGAATAATTTTGTGCTTCTCATAGTCTTCAAATGCAGGCATGTCCATTCATTCTAATCATGTATGTTTGCAGACATGTTCTTGCAACAACAACTGAACCAGTAGGATACCTAAACCTATCATCATCTATCATCAGTTCATGTGCAAGCTTTTGCTTTTCTTGTACACAATGTGCTAGCCAGTAATCTAATCTCTCATCATCCCCTGCGATGCAACCAATGCAAAAACATGTCCTGGTTGTAGAAGACCCGAAAGATGGTCGTACTCAACTAAAATTTCCATGTCATCATTTATCAAGGAGTTTGTGAGAGATAAAGGAGTTAGATACTATGGAACCCATGCATCCACCCACTCACTTGACTCACACTAATCCAAATCACACTGAAAACACATGGGACAAAAACAAGCCAACTCTCGTATCCAAATGGTCCATGTACTTGCATCTGAGCTTTAAAATGAATGCATCTTTGAAGCATCTCTAACTTTTTGACAATCTAATTTATCCCCTACCGTGCCCTCATCAACCAACCAAAATAATAGGTGCACTGCTAAATCAAGAGTCCCACCCTATGATAATGTTGAAATACACCAATCAACAATAGAATGAGCATCACGAAGTTTTGCACTTGAAATCCTCAATCACTCCTTAAATAGAGCTCTCTTCACACATGCACCTGCTTCACCATGCTCCCCTTTCCCATGCCCGACCTTAAAAAACTCCGAATGTGAGGTACACCCCTCTCTGCATGCATTCTACTTAACCAATAAAACATGTGAGCATTGTTGAATTGAACAGTCCAGTTATTTGACCAAATCAGATGTCTATCCATAGTAATATCATTTTCCTACAAGAACTTAAAAAAATTCTCAAAACAATGTTGAACATACTCAGAAGAGTGGGATCTCTCATCACTCATATAAAAATGGTACTCTCTAATTATCTTTTAGTCATGTTCTCATTAATATCTTTTCTTAGGAAAGCACACTTTAATATCTCATAACCAAATGTGTTCACAATATTCCATAGCATACCTTGATTTTGACAAAAAAAAACAGAAAAAAAAGAAAGAAAAAGAAAAGAAAAGAAAGAGAGAAAAGAAGAGAGCATCTTGGAGGAGTCATGGAAAAAATGGTTATGCACGATTAAGAGGATATTAATGCAAAGGATCTGCATTTTGAAAAAAAGAGAAATCAAGGATCTGGATATGGGGTTTGTGGGAGGTAGTGTTTTCAAGATCATCGAATCTTTTAAATTAAAAAAAAATTGCCAAGAAACATAGCTGGGAAGCACTTAGTTGGGTACGGACATAGAGAGAGATGGAAACCTGAATAAAGATTCATTCAAGGAAGCAAATAGAGAAGAACCGAAAGACTTTGAGGAGGCCATTAATTTTTTTTCCAGGTTTCTTTTTTATTTGAAGATTTAGATTTTTTGTTTTAGTTAAATGTTAACTATTTGTTGCGAGTGCATGCTTAAAGTAACGTCTTTAACTATTATTTTGATTAAAATGTTGGTGTCATGTTTTCATGCTTGGTTGAATTTTCCCTCAATCTTTTGTTGCCCAGCTCTGTTATGTTCTGTGTGGTCCATAGTTCTTTGAAAGTAAAGTAAGAAATGATTAATTATGAAACCACAACATTCCTTTTCAGCTCAAATGAATGATGAAATATTATAAAAGAATATTGATTGGGCATACCATTATAAATGTAGGAGAAGTATAATTAGACTGGAATTGACATTATCTAATTCTGGATAATGCCAAATTCTATGTTTGGGTCCATGAATAAAAATGGAATTGGAATTACGGAATTTTGATTTTGCCCCAAAATGAGCATATCAATCTTCCACCTAAATAGGTGAAATTACAAAATGATAATTCTTGTATCTCTAAATATGATAACACTTCTATGATGAGGTAGAACTGTAGTTTAGAAATCTCTTATAGTGTGAAAATACCTAGTTGTGGCAACCAAGAGATTGATGCTTTTTGCGAACAATAGTTTAAAAAAGATCCCATACCATATCTATATTCTAAATGGTTGATATTGTTTTATTTCTTCATGATGAAGAATTAAGAAATGTTTTCATATTTTTAAATTTTTTTTTTTAAAAGAGAAAATGATTGAACTTAACTGTAGTTGGGAAAGTATGACATCTTAGTTAATTTCTTGTGTATTAAATGATATTGTGGAAGGTTTGCAAGGAAGTTGAAACTCTCTGTTATAGTTGAACTCTTTATTTAAAATCAGAATGTAAATGAATAAGTGATGTATTTTGCTTCATTGTTTTCTTATATTTCAAGTGTATTTGGAATTATTATGGAATGATGTTGAATATGGGCAACCAGGGAAGGGTAGAAAATTAATTCTTTCCCAATCTACTTGCTAGTAGAAATATGATATTTAAATGCTTTGTCCAAAGATGTATGCATATGTTTCTTTAAATATGCATGGTTGTGTATCATCTCCTTGTCACATCCATGAATATGTTCTACTTTAGGTATATGTGCATCTAGTTAGTTTCACGACTGCACCAGATCCATCCGGTCCACCAGTTTTGGGTTGCTAGGCTTCTCGGGCAGGGTCGACACATTGTTTGTGTCAGGAAGAACCTCGAGGAAGCTAACCACTCCGTGGTTGGGCGAAAAAAGCGCATGAGCCAGACGCCCATCTCGAGATAGTAGATGGACAAATGTATGACGCCTTAGGAAACAAGGACATGCATATGGACAAAGGTTCTATGTCACATTTGTTCATGTATTATGATCGACCTTCATGGTCTTGTACTTTATTAATATACTAATTGATCTATGTTGTACTTGATGTCTGACGTGTAGGTCGACATCCTTTATTTCTCTTATGTAATCATTTTAAATAATAATGTATTCTCTTGATGTACTGATGCTCTACATGTAGTTTGAATTCTTTGATGTATTTAATCATATTCATTATAATTTTGTGTAATGACTTTAGGTGTGTGACAGATTGGTCGACACCTCGCTTGTTGAATTGATTGGTGCACGTTTCCTTATTCGACGTGTAGGTCGAATTCATGTATAATTTTCTTATGTATGGAATGAAATTATTTGGTTGACTAGACTATGTGTTAAATCGACTTTGACTTGTAGATTTGACTTCCGCATTTCTTGCTTAGTGCTTAAGTGGAATTTTTGAGAAAATACAGTCTTTAAATTTGACAAAATATAAGAGATTTTATCATGGAGATTATTATGGAAAAATGATATTTTTAGGAGTCCCTTTCCCGTACTGATTCTCTTTTATAAAGCCTCTTGGAGCTTTTTCCCTCAAATTCTTCTTAGATTTGGTTTGGCTCTGGGTTGAAGGATTCTAGGAAGGTGAACATTATTGGTAAATGGTCTCCTCCCCTTCATTGTTATTTCAAAATGAATACCAATAAATCCTCATAGGGTGACTTTGGTGCTATTAGGGTTGGTGGGGTTGGATAAGATAGTGATTGTTCTATTCATTTCTTCTTCACTTATTTTGTAGGTTCATGCACTAATATTGAAATGGAGGCCCAATCCATTATTGTGTTACTTAAAAAATCCCTATGATCTGGGTTGCTTAGAGGTTATTTGTTAAGCAAATTCCATGATCATAGTTTCTCTTTTGAACAAAGAGAAGCTACATGAGTGATCTTGGAGGTTGTCTTCTCTTGTTGAGAAGCTTCTTCACCTCACTCCAAATTTGAAATCCATTTCATTTGTTCATATTCCTAGCAAACAAAATGCCATTGTAGGGACCTCTAATGTTGATCACAATTGGAATTTAATTAATTGGAGTTTTCTAATTTAATTAAATCTTTGTAACTTCATAATAATTAGGCTTAACTATCCTTTCTTGTTGTTTGAGGAATATTATTTTGGTTTGAACCATACTCTTTTGATTCTTGGGAATGATGGAATATTGGAAAACCACCTTGAATTTTAAATATTTTTTTTATAAATCTTTTAACTTTATTGAGGATTATTATTATTTGAAAATTTGTCTCTTGTAATATATTTTAGACTCTTTTTAATATAATTTTTTCGTTTCATTCCCATCTTCCCCCACAACTCCCTCCCAAAAATAGCACGGGCTAAGATCCAAAAAAAACAAACCAAAGACAAAAAAATGTCAAACTTGTATTTTTTTTCAAATTCGCGAAAACACAGTTAGTTTTGCTAAAAATTTCATGAAAATCTGTTAGGTTTTCTAGTTTTTGAAATTTGGTCAATGGTACATTTTGTAGGGATCTTAGCTGCACCCCCCCGCCCCCCCAAAAAAATAAAAATAAAAAAAAATCTATTATATCTTACTGTAAAATTAAAAAAGACTTCAAGAAATTGACTTAATAATGTAAAATAATAAATATATAGTAAACAACCAATAATAATGTTCAACCCACCCCAAAAGCATTAACATAGAACAAGCTTGGAAATAGAAGATGGATGTGATCACATGAATGACATAAAATATTAATGCATGAATATATTGCAATGCTCATCTTCTATCATATATGTTAACACTCTCCACTAGTTTGACTTTACTACTGATCTGATGGTTCCTGTTGTTACTGATGTGTAATCTCTGTAATTTTTTAGTTTAATTCAATAAAGAATTAAGATTCTTTTTGTTTATGATATATATTATCATAAGTTTTATGCATAGATCAATATGAAATTAATTTCATTCTTGTCACTCATCTATATTCTCTCTAGTCTTCATCTTTGGAAACTACAATAGCTTGTCGTGTGGATTCTTACAATGTGGATTCTGTAGTCTTCATCTTCCAAATAACAACTACATTCTTTCAAGTACAAAATCCAACACCAAATCATGGTATACTATCATTTTTCTCTAAGAAAATAATTAAATCCTTTTAAGAAGTGGGATCCACTCCAATCTGATGCATTCTTTATCATTTGCTTTTCTCATTGGATTTTGTTCCAGCATAAAATATAAATTCAAAGGGTGAAACCAACATTAAAAACAAAAGTATCCTCATAGTAGCCAACAAATATGAGTGGTTGGATCTTCCTCTCCATGGCTTTCCTTTGAGCATCTAGAATAAATTCCCAAGCCTCACTACCAAAAAATCAGAATGTGGAAACATCAGGCTTGATCTGAGACCAAGCCTCCTCAGAAGTCATATGTCGTAATGCCTTGTGAGGCATCCAATTCTGATTATAGTTAGCATAATTGACCGCCTCAGGCCAAAAATAAGGCTGCATAACAAGAGACTGAAGAATATAATTGGTTGTCTCTCGTAACTTTTTGTGATTTCTCTCAGCAACACCACTCTCCTGAGGGGTGTGTGGAGCTTTCAATTGATGTTGTAAACCATGCTTAGTGCAAAAATCCCTGAAAGCCTGATTCACATACTCCCCCCATTGTCTGTGTGTATCCTCTTGATAGAAAGACCAAATTGCTTCTCCACAAATATCTTGAAGACATGAAAGGTATCAAAGACATCAGATTTGTACTTGAGAAAATACACCCAAGTACACCTGGAGAAGTCATCAATGAAAGTGAGCACACAGTGGGCCCCTGAAAATGAAGGAGTCAGAAATGACATGACATCATTGTGTACCAAATCCAAGGGTGCCTTAGCATGAGTGGCTCGACCCCTAGGAAAGGGATCCCTGTGATGTTTTCCAAGAGCACAACCTCGACATACACCATCAGTACAGGAAATCGGAAAAATCCCACTCACAAGTGCCCGTGTACTCATCTTCTATAAGTATCTGTAATTGACATGGCCAAAAGTCTCATGCCAAATTCTACTCGATGTGTCTGCATGTGTTACTCAATATGAGTTTTGACAGTTCTCATTAGTATTCAAGTATCCAAATTGCCAGTCGGTAACAGAGTCAAAGACAGACTAGTCGGTATGATCACCTAGTATAGAGTTAACTGAGTGTAGTGATCAAGCGCAGAGTTAATCGAGTACAGTGATCAATGAGCAATAGACTTACCGAGAAGCAATATACACCAAGCACCGAGATACATTGAGCATCGAGAGACAATATTTACCGAGTTAACCATCAATTACATAAAATTTTGTATTGGCACATCAATCCAGGTAACAACTTTTTTCCGATCTAGATAATGGTTTACATTGATCGAGGAGGACATTAATTACACATGCACTCATTAATTATTTATATCTCTTATGTATAGATGATCAAGGTAAGTTTTGTACACCATCGATCTTAGGTTTTCTAAGATATTGTAAAACCCTAATTAGGTCAAGAGGTTTGATATATGTAAGGATAAGATGTCATTTTGTAATGTATGATGATCAAGTTATGATCAAGTAGCTGCCACACTAAGGACATCAGTAGATTAGACAAGGGTTTTAGAGCAAGGTCTACATTAAAGTATTTCATTTTCAGAACACAGACAAGGCTACTGAGAAGTACAGAAGGTATTATTAGTCACAGTAAGGTGATAAGTTTATTGTACTTAAAGGATCTATTATCCATAATATTGAGATTGTATTTGTTCAGATCAAATTTTTTTACTCTTTGACAATTGTAACAATCCTAAAATCTCCTAACAGAGTAGACTTAACCATCTTTGCATAAATATCCTAACAGAGTGCACACATACTTTGTGTTGTAAAATCCTCACACGATGTAGATCTAATCAATCTTATTGTTACTCCTAATAGGGTAAGGTCACCAGAAGTGATCAATCTTTGTAAGCTCTAACAAGATACTTTATTACTGCAGTAGTGAAGCTTTGTGGGTCTCATCCCCACCGCAATTTTTACCTTCTAATAGGGGTTTTCTGTGATACCAAAATACTTGTGTCATGAGTACTTAAGTTTCATGTATTTTTTTATTTTTTTGATTACGTGAATTTACATTTTAGCAATGACATTAAATGTTTGGTGAAAGCAATCTACTTAGTCGGTTATTATAGTATTTGAATACAAATATTTGTTTGAAAAGTTTTCAAGGGTATTGATTCACCCCTCCCCTCTCAGTACACACCTTTCTATTATTCCAAAAATTGGTATCAGAGCTAGTTCTCTTGTTTAGAAATTTTAATCACTAAAGAGAAAAGATCTTACAATGGAAAGGTATACGCTTGATAAAACTATTGAGAATCAGAAGTTAAAGTTGCATATCTACATCAAACAATACAAAGAAGCCAAGGAGAAACTCAAGGAGATGTTGGTTAAGATAAAAGACATGGCATCTCATTGTCATGAGACTGATTATCTGGAAGAAGAGATTCATGAACCATTTGATACATCTAGATCTAAATCTGGTAGCACATCTGATGCATCTGAAGGAATCATATCAAAACTATCTGAAAGAAATCAACAACTTACTGAACAAGTGAAAGCACTACAGACCGGTCAAGATATATACAAATGGTTAGAATGGTTGAAGTCTTGAATGATGCAAAGAAAGATGAACAAGATAGAAAGATGACTGTTGATGACAGAAGAAAAATGACCAAAAAACTACAAGAAAAAGAATCCGAGATAATGAGACTTACTGAACACTACTTTGAGATCACCAGTCAAATGGTTTCTATGAGTCATGAGGCCAACCAAGTGAATATTGAGCTTGCTAGAAAACTAGAAGATATTGGTGAGTTGAAAGAAGAGAATGAAAAATTAAGAAATGAATTGAAGATCCTATAATAACACAATGAGATGATTAAGAGACTTGAAGATAGTACTAAGAGAATGGATGAATTTTTGAACAATAAAAGAAGATTGAACAAGAATACCATATTAGGGTATACCAAGCAAGGAGAATTGTCAAATCAAGCCAAACAGAAGAATGTCTACTCAAATTTGAAGCCTAACAAACCCTCATGCCATCACTATGGAAAACAAGGCCACGCATCAAACATTTGCAGGAGCAAAGCAAACAATGCTTCTATAAACTCTCCTAAATTCAAAGGTAATTGCTATAACTATAACAAGAATGGACATCAAGCACATGTATGTAAATCTAAGCTGAACAAACCACAGAAGAAACCCTACATGGATAAATATTATCGCACTTTCAACATGCATGGTCATACATCACAAGCATGCAGGACTAATACGAAGCAAATATGGAAACCTAAAGGACAAGAAAAGGAAAATCAACCGAGAAGACAAGGTAATGCTTATGCTTGTGATTATAAAACTTGGGCAAGTTACACATCATGTGGTAAATATGGACATATTGTAGCTAAATGCATGAGACAATGGAGAACTAAGTCTAGAAATTGGTCAAACTTTGGAATGACATGCACACATTGTCAGAAGGTCAGTCACTTAAGTAGAGATTGTGGAGACCAAATAAATACTTATGTAAATAGAAATACAATCAAAGAAATCATTAGGATAAGAAATAAAATGTGGAGGAGAGCATCAAATGATAATGTTGGGCCAAGAACAATAGTTGGTGACACCTCATCTGATGGATTAGGTGATTCAACCACCTCCACCTAAGCAATACAAGTAGGTATGGAACTATGTTTCACAAAGATATATCTTACATCAGTTCCTCATATTCAGTGTACAAATGTCAAATTAGCATGAATTAAGATGCATTATGGTATTATATTTTTGATAACTTTGAACTAGTTGAGTCGATTGATCTGTATCGAGAAATAAATTCCACTCGGTGAACATGCGAGAGACAACCGAGTTGCTATGTCAACCAAGCATTTGTTGTACTCACCGAGCTGAGATATCTTTAGTGTCAGTCGAGTGATTTTTTTGTCGATCGAGTGGTTGGTGATGAACATTTATTGCACCGACTAAAGCATTTTGTATAAATTCAAGGGAAGTGAACTGATTTGTTCACACAACGATCAAAGAGAAGAGCAGAAATATTTTGAGTGTATTCACAATAGAGAAATTCAAAGGATTTTATAGATATTCAAAGCATACTTTGAGTAGTTGAAGGTTGTAACAAGTAAGTATTTGCACTTACCAAGATGTCTGAGTTCTTTCATTGGAATCCTTAGATTTAAAAATATGATGGCATTCTCATCATGAACCATGAAGGAAAAAATGGATAAAAGCAAAAGGTAATTCTTATTAAGAATTCGACATGCAAAAAACCCCATTACAAAATTCATCCATTGGTTTCTACTCAACCCGATGAAAAAGGTGCGTTCTCCATGATACCGCCTAGGGTTCTATTGGTTCACGATTTAAGTGTATACATTCACTGCAAGATTAGTGAGATAGGTGATTTTGAGCTCATATCGACATATCAAGAGCTTTGCACTGATGGGAAACTGAAAGATGATTGCAAACACCTGAAAGTCAAAGGGTTAATCGATGCCCTACATTTCCCAAAGAAATGCAAAATAGAATAGATACACATAGTATTGAGCCAAGTACATGATGGAAAGATATGGATAAATGAACTAGAGAAGATTAGAAAAGATGTTATACAAGCAGTAACTAGGTATCTGACTACTGACAAAAAAATCCCTAAGGCACCCGCCCAGATTAGAAATTGAGAAGATAATAGGAGCCAAGTGGGATGGTAGAGGTTTAAGGATCAACACCATCAATGATCCTGAACTAAGATTTGGTGCATATGTTATTGAATACAAAATATTCCAATCGAGAAAACCTAACAGCATTGCATGTGGAGCAGTTGACATTGCACATAAAATTGTGAAGAAGGGTTTGCAACTTGACCTAGTCGAGCTGTCGCAAAGACAACTGGAAGAAAACACGAGGACAATCAGATTAGTAAGATCAAACACATGTAAGTTTGGTTCTCTACTGATGTGCACATTTTTATATCTGCAAAAATTCTTTCCCTCGGTCGGTAAAGTAACATGGAAGTCCAATCGACTGATCACATTGCAAATTGGTGAACTCATAAAGAGTCATGGAGAAAATTCTGAACCTATAATGAATGATTATTTTCTAAATTTGAAAGAGAGAATGGAAAAGAGGAGAATAATACCAATTCAGTTATTAGAAAAGTATAAATAGGATATCTATTTTGTGGTAGACACCAACACAACACTCATCAAAGAAGTACAACCGAGGACAACATGGCTACCTCCTATTGATTATGAGCTTGACATAGACTTAGCTTCTAAGGCAATAGAGAAATTACTAAATGAACTTGTTGACAAATTCTCCATGAGATTTGGCACATATGACAAAGCTAAGACCAAAATATCTATTGGATTGCAAGTAGAGAAAATGAGTATAAAGAAGACCAAGATAGTCAAGACATTGAAAAGAAAATTTTCTATCACTGATGAAGAAATTGACAAATCAATTGATGATACCAAGGAATAGACTATAGTCGGTGAAGATGATGAACAAGATCAAGATGTCGATGCCACCGAGTTAGATGAAGTACAAGAAGAGGCACCTAAGGAAAAGAAGGGAAAAGGAACTAAGGCTAAGACTCCACCGAGGATAAGAACAAGATCGGTGACAACAAATTCACCACCTTTAAAGAAAGGAGTTGTTAAAATAACAAGACCATCACCAAAGTATACATATCAGACAAGGAAGCCAGAGACTACCATTGAGACCCCTGCACCGAGACAAAGGAAGAAATATATAAGGAATAAAGATGATAAGGATGATAACATTAATCAAATTAAGGTTGTGAAGAAAAAATTACCATTGACTATTGATGAAATATAAGAAGCAGTAAGGTCAACTGGAAGGTTAGGACATTTGAAGATTCACACTTATGAAAATCTGACTATCGAGAATCAAGATAAATTGGAAGAAGCTATCATAGGTATGATGATAAATTTTAGAAAAGTTCTAGTAGAATTTACTAATTACCACAAGAGTTATATGACAAGGTATCATCTAGATGGACTTATGCTCTAACAACTGAGAAACAGATGAGAGAGGAATCTCTCACTATACTTAAAGTTGATTACATAGTTGAACAAATTGATGACACAATGAAGCAATATGCAAAATAATTTCCAAAAAAATCAAGTGCATTCAATATACTTCAAGGTAAAATGAAAGAAGTTGATGTAGATGGCACCATGATTTGGAAAAATCAGCTCAGTCCAACCGAGCACACAAAGGACATTGCATCAAAAGTCGATACCGAGGGACATCGACCGAGTACCAAGATAAATTTTTTTGAAGATGCAATTATTGATGATGTATCGGATGGTATTATTGAGATTTTGACTAATCTAGGTCATGCATAAATCATAATTGATGATACAAACGAAGGAGACCCTGATGATCAAGCAAAGGAAGATGAAATTATAACAGAGCTACCAAGACCTTAGATGAAAAAGATGCAATCGAGGTCGCCTGAGAAATGGTACCAGGTAATCTGCCTATACTGGTACAAGTAATCGATATTGAAAGTGAAGCACAAACTAAGACACTCGAGAAGGAAAGAGATGCACATGAAGGACAAGGTGATGAAATTGGTAAGGACACTGAACATAGTGGAGTGCCTACACAAGGTGATGCACCGCAAGAAACCACTAATGCTACAGATAAAGGTGAAGTTAATACATAGATGACGGTAGACACTTCTACCACTGACACAAGGTTAGTTTTCAAGCCACCTACACAAGGCATCACAACTACTTAGCCACCAAAGCTAGATACCGAGCACAAGGCTCAATTATCTCTATCACTATCTCCTACATCAAGTGTACAAGGAAAGAAAAAGAAAAAGAAGAAAGGGAGCAAGGATCCAGTCACACTTTATGAAATCATTGACATCCCTGAATGTGATCCAAGGACACTTGATCCTTAAACACTTAGAAAATATGGTGAAATATGCACCTGAAAAGCATCTCAAGACAAGCTGAGGTTAGAACACAAGAATACACAGGTGCTAGAAGTCACAAAGGAGATCTTATAGGAAGTTTTTCTTGATGTGAACATAAATGAATCAGCCCCAATCATTGATCAACTTGCACTGCTCACCGAGACAATACATGGACCAGATATTGATGCCGAGAAGAAGTTAGAAGAAACAATAGAAAAGAAGATTCAGTACAAGATTACTGAAAAGATCACCCAAGCAGTGGCAGTTAATAAGGTAACACTCTTAGAATTTGTAACAACATTAGAAACTGTTATTAATCAAGCACTTACAATTCTGCAGAAGTTATGCACATTAGATCACTTCATTACCGAGTTTAGTGAAAAGATGAATAAATGAGATGATTATCTAAAAGATAGTGCAAATAGTCTTACAATCGAGAAACATGCATTTTAAATGCATTACTCCAAGGTTCTACAAACAAAATGGTTGAGACTTTATTTGAAGAAGGAAGAGACAAAGATAAGAGAAGAGGTAACCGAGCTTCAGGCTATGTTACTACCACATTTAGTATTGATGTAGAAGCATGTGACAATGACAAAGAATTTGATTGCAACCCCAGACCTATCCATCACAGAGAGCATATATGATATGCATGCTCAACTGAACTCGGAATAGTTGACCCTCGAGCACTTAAAGGAGGAATGGGAGAAGCTAATGGAAAATCTCTAGAAGACCCATACTCACATTTTTGACAAGTTGTAAGTTATTTGTTTTGTCATTAATTTCAAAAAAGGGAGAAACATATGTATATATCTATGCATACCGAGAGCATGTACAAAGGGGGATTCACTGTGTATAGTCACTATGTATAGGTTGTTGTGTATACTACATCTACACATATAATTTTTTGATACTAATGCCAAAGGGGGAGAATGTTAGTCAATATGAGTTTTGACAATTGTCATTAGTATTCAAGTATCCAAATTTCCAGTCGGTAACAGAGTCAAAGATAGACTAGTCGGTATGATCACCTAGTATAGAGTTAACTGAGTGTAGTCATCGAGCGCAGAGTTAACCTAGTGCAGTGATCACCGAGCACCAAACTTACCGAGAAACAATATACATTGAGCACTGAGATATACCGAGCACTAAGAGACAATATTTACTGAGTAAACCAATAGTTACATAAAAGTTTGTATTGGCACATCAATCTAGGTAACAAATTTTTGTCGAGCTGGATAACGGTTTACATTGATTGCGGATGACATTAAGTACACATGCACTCATTAATTGTTTATATCTCCTATGTATAGATGATCAAGGTAAATTTTTTACACCGTTGATCTTAGGTTTTCTAAGATATTGTAAAACCCTAATTAGGTCAAGAGGTTTGATATATATAAGGATAAGATGTCATTTTACAATGTATGATGATCAAGTAGCCACCACACTAAGGACATCATAATATCAGACAAGAGTATTAGAACAAGGAATACATTGAAGCATTTCATTTATAGAATAGAGACAAGGCTACCGAGCAGTACAAAAGGTATTATCAGTCACAGTAAGGTGATAATTTTATTGTACTTAAAGGATCTGTTATCCACGATATTGAGATTGTATTTGTTTAGATCAAATTTTGTTACTCTCTGACAATTATAACAATCCTAAAAGCTCCTAACAGAGTAGACTTAACTATATTTGCATAAATCTCCTAATAGAGTGCACACATACTTTGTGTTGCAAAATCCTCACACGAGGTAGATCTAATCGATCTTATTGTTACTCCTAACAGGGTAAGGTCATGAGAAGTGATCAATCTTTGTAAGCTCTAACAAGCTACTTTATTACTGCAGTAGTGAAGCTTTGTGGGTCTCATCCCCATCACATTTTTTACCTTCTAATAAGGGTTTTTTTGTGATACCAAAATACTTGTGTTATGAGTACTTAAGTTTCATGTATATTTTATTATTTTGATTAAATGCATTTATATTTTAGCAATGACATTACATGTTTGGTGAAAACAATATACTCAGTCGGTTATTATAGTATTTGATTACAAAGATTTTTTTGAAAAGTTTTCAATGGTACTAATTCACCCCTCCCCTCTCAGTACACACCTTTCTATTATTCCAACAACATGTGCCACAAGAGAGACCCGAGAGCCATCTAAACTCTTGAAGCCATCAAACCTGTATAAGAGAGACTAGAGATCAACACTTCCAATAGCCACAAACATATCAGGATCATGTAGGTCTTGAATAACCACATAATGTGGTGAGAACTCAACTATTTTCCCAGAGCCAAAATGGAAAACTTGATAAACAAAAAATAAGTTTTTCGAAAGGTCAGGAACAAGAAGCACATCCTAAAGACAACAACCTGAGAATGAGAAAATAACAAAACCTATAACTGTAAGTTGTGTTGAGTCACCAACAATAATATGTGAAGTATGAATGGTGCAAGTGCAGTGACTAGCTGCTGAGAGTGTGACATGTGGTGAGAAGCATATGAATCAATAATCCATGTGGATCCAAAAGAAAAAGCTCGTGCAGAAAGAGCATGTCCTTTCCTTGTAGATGAGGATGGTCGTTGAGGTGAAGTGATATGATGCTATTGCATGGATCCATTTAAAGCCTCTAACCATTTCCAACACCTAGAAACTAGATGTCCTTCCTTTCCACAGAAACTGCAAGGATCACTTGTGTACTTCCTAGTCTTGGAGAAAAACTCACAAGAATTTGAAGATTTCCCCTATTTGGGATGGGATTATGGTTTTGAGTCAGACTTAGGAGGTAGTTTTGAGGAACTCTCACTGCCTACTGAATCTTTCTTTGGCTTCAGTTTCAGCTTTTGTTTATCCTTAGATATTTGGGCAACCAATGCTTGGTTTTTTTATACTATGATAGAATCAAGATGAGATAGATTTTCCTTCTCATGAGTCACATGATCACAGAACACATCAAAAGTAGGCATGGTAAATTGTGGATCCAAAGCATCCATGGTAGAATGGAAGGTAGAAGAAAATATCTAAAAGGGACCACAAAGCTTAGAAAGAATTAGGTAAATTCACTCTGAATCTATCTCATTCTTTCCACAACCTTGTAAGATAGACCTGATAAATTTGAATTTCATCAAGAAATACTCAATAGAAGGAAATGACTCAGGACATGAAGTTGTCAATTATGCCTTAATCTAAAGTGTCTTGAACTCATTGACTGTGCCAAAGAGAGTATGAAAATTATCCCACATATCAAGAGGAGTATCACAACTATAAAGATGAAAGAGTAAACTTTCAGAAACATGTAGATAAATCGCACCCATGACCTCATCCATCTTGTTCCTATTCTGCATGATCTTGTAAGGATGAGTCAATATCGATTGAATGGTATCCAAATAAGACCATAGTCCCCGTGACCTGAGAAGAAGAGTCATAAGGGATTTCCACAAATGGAAATTATGTGGAGTGAGAATCTCAACTGATGCTGAATCTGCCATGATGCACTACTCTAACTGTTTAATTATTAGTTATCTTTTTGAACTAGAGAGAAGATGCATAAGGGTTTATGTTTTGTATTTTTATGTGTACTATTTTTTCTAAGATAAATGACAGAAAACAAGAAAAAAATACCCCCCACAAAGATAAATCAAACCCCACTACAAACTAAAAAGCTAGAAAGAGATACAGGGAAATAAATTCTTTAGATTGAATGGGAAAAAACCTAATCAAATTTCTCAAAACAATAACCTTAAATTTGAAGAGAGCTCATCAAGAGATTTTTGATGCCTATTAATGAGAAAACAAATGGAGTTTGTATGCACATTCTGGAGGCTCGAGAGTGTAGAAAAGAATCTCTCACTTTGATTGGAAAATGAGGCAATGAAGTAGAAAAATCTGAAAATCAAACCTGCTCCAAAGTCTTCGTATTAGAAAGAGATTTTTGACGATATCTCTTTGGAAAAAAAGGCCTCTATTTTCTCCGGATACAAGCAAAGCACTAGAAGTGGTTTAAATGGCCACCCCCCCACAAAAAAAAAAAAAAGCCCCCTTGGGCTTTAAATCATCGACAGCTAGTCACATACCGCTCAGTGGTGGCCAGTAGCACTAGGGGGCATGGTAGTGGGCACATGATGGCGCAGAGGGTGGCTAGTGGGTGGCATCATGGCATGGTGGAGGTGTGAGGTCGCACGTTGGTGATGCGACAGTGGCCACTTGGTGGCACTGCGAGTGTTAAAAACTATGAAAAAAATCAATTAAAATTATTTTTTTGATAATTTTTTAAATTTAATTTAATTTAATTTTTGCTCTGCCTTAGTATGTGTGCCAAAAAGGTCCTTACATGAAATTTTTTTTTCCTCAAAATGCAACTATGTCCAAATTGGATGTGCCTTATATGGAAATAGGGGTTTTGGGCCTTCTAGACACAACCACGAGGTCAGTTTGTGCCCAAAGTGCTTCAAAAAATAGCCCCCCAGATCCACATAGAAAGCCTTTGTAAACTTGAAACCCTCAGAGCTCCAAAAAATTATTCAAAAACTTAAGAATAGGCTGCAACATCAAGACTCTGATACCATATTAGAATTCATATAATTCTATCACCAAGATCCACTGTACCAAAAACCTGTCACAAAAGAAAAGAATGGAGAGTCAACAAAGAATATTCTGAAAGATGAAATATTCATTTGAGAGGGAATAATAAATTACAAAGAGATCAATCCTTATAAAGGAGATCATAACTCTAAAAAAGGAAGAAACTAGGTTACATGATAATAATTAATAAAAGAATTAATTATTACATGCCTAATGTTTAGCTTAGTAAACTAGAGATAAAAAGTGACTTAATAATTAAATCAAAATGATTTAAGTTATTAATTTAATAGATACTACTCAATGAGATGATTTTTTATGCCTTGTTTTTAGGACAAATACTTCTTTGAAGATAGCTTGACAATACAAGGAAAATTGCACAAAAGATACCAAGATACACCCCCATTTCAAATAACTTACCAAATATCATAATGTTGATACTTTACAGTATATAATGATTAATATATAATGAATCTTGATAACAATATCACAATTTGAGTTTTTGTAGAAAATATCTCATACCTATAAATTAATGAGCTTAAGGGGATTTCTAATGAACAGTTCATAAGGCACAACACTTTCTACAGTTTTGCAAATGGGGTTGCGAGAAGAGTGGGATTAACCATGGAGGAAACTCCATAGTTAAGCATACTCAAGATGAAATAGTAATGGGATGGGTGACCTATTGGGAAGTCCTGGTGCTTTGCCTCTATGAGCATCACCTAGATGCAGTGAGTGCTAAGTATTCCATTCATTCTCATGAGAGATGGGTTCTTGTGAACCAGAACTCATGAAACATGGGTCAATGAGTTTGAATAAAAAATGGTATATTTGAATCCTGATAAAAATACAATAATTTGACTTGTTGTAGAAAATATCTCCTACTTATCAATTGATGAGATTAAGGGATTTCTATTGAATGTTTCAGAAGGAATAATAATTTTTGAAGGTTTTACAAATGAGGTTACAAGAAGAGTGGGCTTAACCATGGAGGAAACTTTTTAGTTCAGCGTGCTCGAGATGGAGTATTATTGGGATGGGTGACCTCCTAGGAAGTCATAGTGCTTCACCTCTGTGAGCATAACCTAGATGAAATGAGTTCTAAGTGTTCCATTCATTCTCATGAGATATGGGTTCTTGTGAACCACTACTCATGAAACATGGGCCAATGAGTTTGGCTCAAAAAATACACAATTGAGTCCTGATAGCAATATCACAATCTGAATTTCTATAGAAAATATCTCCTACTTATCAATTGATGAGTTTAAGGGGCTTTCTAATGAATGGTTCATAAGGTACAACACTTGGTGAGGGTTTTTAAAATGGGGTTGCAAGAAGAGTGGGCTTAACCATGGAGGAAACTATGTAGTTAAGTGCACTCAAGGTGGAGTTGTACTAGGATTGGTGACCTCCTAGGAAGTCCTTGTGCTTCACCTCTGTGAGCACCAAATAAATGCAATGAGTGCTAATTGTTTCATTCATTCTCATGAGAGATGGGTTCTTATGAACTACTACTCATGAAACATGGGTCAATGAGTTTGACTAAAAAAACTACATAGTTGAATCTTGATAGAAATATCATAATTTGACTTGTTGTGGAAAATATCTAAACTTATCAATTGATGAGATTAAGGGGATTTCTAATGAATGGTTCATAAGGCACAACACTTTCTGAAGGGTTTGCAAATGGTGTTTGTTGCAAAGGTGTGTACCCTTGGTCTCCTTGTGTTGTGTAGTGCAATGCTCAGGTTTGTGACGTGGATTAACTGCCTCCTGTGGATTCTATAAGTCTAATAGTTGTATCAAACATTGATAGGTCAATATTTTGGTGCAACAAATAGTACACTTGTAACAAGTGGTATCAGATCTTGGTGATAGGTTTAAGCCCCTTGCTTTCACATGGGGGTATTGTTGCAAAGGTGTGTTCCCTTGGTTTCCTTGTGTTGTGCAGTGCAACTCTTAGGTTTGTGACATGGATTAACCACCTCTTGTGGATTCTAAAAGTCTAGTGCTTATATTGGGCATTGATAGGTTGATCTTTTGGTACAAGGACAGTCACACTTTCAACAGGGTTGCAAGAATATTGGGCTTAACCATGGAAGAAAGTCTATAGTTAAGCACACTTGAGATGGAGTAGTACTGGGATGGGTGACCTCTTGGGAAGTATTCATGCTTCACCTCCATGAACATCACCTAGATTACATGAGTGATAAGTGTTCCATTCATTCTCATGAGAGCCGGGTTCTTGTGAATCACTACTCATGAAACATGGCTCAATGAGTTTGACTCAAAAGATACATAGTTGAATCCTAATAGAAATATCACAATTTGAATTGCTATAGAAAATATATCCTACTTATCAATTGATAATATTAAGGGGATTTCTAATGAATTTTTCATAAGGTACAACACTTTCTGAAGGTTTTGCAAATGGGGTTACAAGTAGAGTGAGCTTAACCATGGAGGAAAATTCATAGTTAAGAATGCTTGATATGGAGTAGTACTGGGATGGGTGACCTCTCGGGATGTACTGGCACTTAACCTCTGTGAGAATTACCTAGATGCAATGAGTGCTAAGTGTTCCATTCATTCTCATGAGAGATGGGTTATTGTGAGCCACTACTCATGAAACATAGGTCAATGAGTTTGACTACACAAACTACATAGTTGAATCCTGATAGAAATATCAAATTTAACTTTCTGTGGAAAATATCTCATAATTATCAATTGATGATATTAAGGGACTTTCTAATTAATAGTTCATAAGGCACAAAACTTTCTGAAGGTTTTTCAAATGGACCTGCAAGCAGAGTGGGCTTAACCATGGAGGAAACTATGTAGTTAAGCATGTTTGAGATGGAGTAGTACTAGGATGGGTGACCTCCCGGGAAGTCCTAGTGCTTCACCTCTATGAGCATCACCTAGATGAAATGAGTGATACGTGTTCCATTAATTCTCATGAGAGATGGGTTTTTGTGAACCACTACTCATGAAACATGGGTCAATGAATTTGACTAAAAAAAATACACAGTTCAATCCTGATATCAATATCATAATTTGAATTTCTATGAAAAATATCATCTACTTATCAATTGATGAACTTAATGGGATTTCTAATGAATGGTTCATAAGGAAAAAAACACGTGTTGAAGGTTTTGTAAATGGGGTTGCAAGAAGAGTGGGCTTAACCATGAAGGAAACCCCATAAAAAGTGCTCTCGAGATGGAGTAATAATGGGATGGGTGACCTCCCAGGAAGTCTTGGTGCTTCACCTTTGTGAGAATCACCTAGATGCAATGAGTGCTAAGTGTTACATTCATTCTCATGAGATATGGGTTCTTGTGAACTACTACTCATGAAACATGGGTCAATGAGTTTGACTCACAAAAAAACACAGTTGAATCCTGATAGCAATATCACAATTTGACTTGTTGTGGAAAATATCTCATACTTATCAATTGATGGATTAAGGATCTTTCTAATGAATGGTTCATAAGGCACAACACGTGCCGAAGTTTTTGCAATTGGGGTTGCAAGAAGAGTGGGCTTAACAATGGAGGAAACTCCATAGTTAAGCACACTTGAGATGAAGTAGTATTGGGATGGGTGACCTCTCAGAAAGTCCTGGTGCTTCACCTCTATTAACATCACCTACATGTAATGAGTGCTAAGTGTTTCATTGATTCTCATGAGAGATGGGTTCTTGTGAACCACTACACATGAAACATGGGTCAATGAGTTTGACTCAAGAAACTACACACTCATGAAACACGAGTCAATGAGTTTGACTCAAGAAACTACACAGTGTAATCATGATAGAAATATCACAAATTTCTAAAATTACATAGTGCCAAGGTCGGTACAATGGCCACAAGTATAATGCTTGACATAAAGTTTAGAAAAATTAGATGTGCTTAGTACCAACTTTAACCTGCAATATCTGTAAAGAGTGATGATAAAATTAATCAAGACCAAAATGGATGGGAAGTTCTCATCTTTAGCTTTCCAACAATATGTTTCTCACTAAATATGGTACCTGAGGAAAACGATATGAATTTTTGAAAATGTGAATTTGTCCCATAGGAATGATTTTTCACACAAAAATAGTTTGTACTTCTAATTTTGATTTCTAAAAAATCTACTTACTGTATGAAAATTAAAATAAAGAAAGCCAAAAATGCTCTTATGTTATGCATGAAACTAAAAAATAATTTTTCTTTCCAGCAAGCAAACAATGAAAATTAAGTAAATTCAACATTCAATCTGTTGAAAAATGGATGCATGATTTGTTTTGGACATAAATTTTTTTAAATATATGTTTAGTATCTACAAAATATAATAGATACCCAGATGATATTTTGACCCCTAGAATAAAATCTAGAAACTATTTTTCTATTTGACTTGCACAATATACAAATCAGACGTCAAAATGAAAATACCCTCAATCTTGCCTCTAATTTTGTGTGCTCTAATTTTTTTTGCATAGAAACCCAAATCCAACATTGTTGAACCTTCTAGATAGTATGGAATACATGAAAATGTCACCAAGAGTACCATAATGCTATGAATTCCCATATTTTATAAAATATTTTTACAAAACAAATGTAGAGATCGACATTTTCCCTCGAATTTCTAAGATTCCTATAAAAACACAAGAGAAAAGTCTATTGGATTTTTAGGAAACCTACAAATGCCTTATTAGTCCCATTCTCTCAAATATAGAAACTAAATCTATTCTCACCCTAGAATAGTTTGACACCATGTTAGAATTTGAAAAGATCAATAAACTAGAATACCTAGTGTAAATGAATAGAAACAAAACTGTGAATCTAAATGATACAAATATCAAATTAACAACACAAAGTTAGTCTCCAAAAGAGAAATGAAAATGTTGCAAAATAAGAATACCATTAGGATAATGCAATATAAAATATCCCCATATGGGTATGTGCACCAAGTTGTGGACCAAAAAGGGGGGTATAAGTGGACACATTTTTTCTGAAATCGGGTAAACCTGAACTTGGAACAGGCGTTTGAGGGTGATACACTCAAAATAAGAATGTGTAAAAAATAAAAATTGTATTAATCTGAATCTAGTTTCTAAAATACTATTTTTTTTAAAAAACCGATAAGATTAAGAGGGTCAAACCTTGTGCGCACAAAAACATGTTCCTATTTTTTTTGAAAAACATAACATAGCTGTTTCCGTGCACGGTACAAAAGATATAGTTATATTCAATATTTTTAAAATCCCTTTGGTAGGATGATAGGTAAGAGTGAGATCTAGTATTTTTATATTTTTTGTAATTTTATGATGATTATTTTTTTTTCTGTGATTTTTTGAAGTGATCGCATCCTGAAAATTTGGTACCTGTTTGTGTGCTGGGCATAACTTGCATCAAAATAATCAAAAATAATTTTTTTATTTTAAAGTGTATAGAATAAAGTTTAGAACAATAATATGTAATTTATTTTTAATTTGATTAAGTATATCAAAATTTATTAAAAAAATGGCAGACATATGTCTGTGAGGACAATCAAGACACTGGTAAAGAAAATTAAAGTTTACTATGCTAATGTTGTCCAAAAATAGAAAAATTTATATTGTTAGAAAGATAAGAAGATGTATGAGATTATGGTGAAAATTATAGAGCTACACTATTGACAAATTGCAACCTGATGAAGATAAAGTCAAGAATTCATCTTACAAGATGAAAAAATGTCTAAAAGAACAAAAATGAAGGGAAAATGAGCCTCCAAGCCTTTGGGTTGTTTTCCAAAGCTCTTCCCAAGCCATAACCTGATCTGGTTTGTAAATTTCAAATAACTTGATCGGTATCTGAAAATCAAAAAGTACATTTTCAACTCGTCCATAACCCGATCAGGTTTTGGAGAATAAAATGCACAACTTTCACTTCTTCAAAACTCAATTGGGTTATGAAGAAGTAAATATCTCTCTCTCTCTCTCTCTCTCTCTCTCTCTCTCTCTCTCTCTCTCTCTCTCTCTCTCAATCCTCCTTTTTCTAAGTTTTTTAGAACCCGATCGGGTTTTGAGTAATTAGGAGCATTGAGCCGTTATGTTCTCATAACCTGATCAGGTTCTGAGTAATTAGGAGCATTGAGCCTTTATGTTCTCATAACCTGATCAGGTTAGTGAAATTAGGAACATTGCTTGCACTAACGGTCTTAAAACGGTCATTGCAAGCTGTTTTGAGGTCCCACAACTATTTTTCTGTTGTTTTACACTAGGAACAGACATGTTTGCACTTTTTTGCATATTTTGTCTTTGCAATGATTGAATTGTGTTGTTTATTGGTGTATTTAATGTTATTTTATCATTGTAAGTTCTCATTTCAAGAAAATGGTTGATTTGTTCTTATTTTTTGGATTTGATGTTCACATGTTATTCTATGTTCATGATATTATTTGTAGGGTCCATTCAATATGAACAATGGGAAAGAACAAAAG
>MU224216.1:1294536-1334508 GCA_018584345.1 Thuja plicata
TATGAATATTTTTCAAGAGAAACTAGTTTATGAGTACATACGTCATTCACATAGAGCTAGGTGGTTGGATGAGCAATTCAAGATATGTAAGGACACTTTTCCCCTTGGTACTATTGTCTCCATTGTTTCTTTTGCTGAGAATTATACACTTAAACCTCAAAATGAAGTGCAAGCATTGTATTACCATTCTATACAAGTGACGATCTTTGTACATATAGCATTCTTGCATTCACATGATAGCACATACGCAGATAGAAAGGTTTTAAGAGAGTATCACTTCTACATCAGTGACGATCACACATATTCAACAAAGTTTGTGCAAGGTTAGTTCAAAGTTTTCTATGAGAATTTATGGGAAAGAGGTATTGAGTACAACCAACACATAATATGGTCAGACAATTGCACCTCACAATTCAAGAATGCAAGGATGTTCTAATGGTTGAGTAGTTTGCACGTGACAAGTGGCGTTCAAAATTTTTGAAATTTCACGGAGGCGGGGCATGGAAAAGGCGAGCATGATGGTGCAGGTGCATGTGTAAAAAGAGCTCTTGCCAAAGAGGAATTGAAGTATGAAGGTGGTGCAGAGTTAATATATGCACAAATAATTGTGTGATGGTGCAACTCTACGTTGGGAAAAGGTAATGAAGGTAAGACTATGGTTAATAGGTTTTTTTGGTTGATAAATGAGTCTAACATTGAAAACTATCTAGATTGTTGTACACTTACAAGATCAAGTGACATGCACTCATTTAGAAGTTCAAATGCAGCATCACTGGGTATTTATACTAGATTAATGATGTTTTTTCTTGTCTTGTATGAATTTTGTGTGGGAGGAATGCAAATAAAAAGAGTGGGTTGATGAATGGTCTTATACACCTTTGCAACCACTTGATACATATCAACTTCCTAGAGCACTACAATTGAGCCAGTTTGAAGCATCAACATATTTTGAACACATATATGACCTAGTTAAACTAGGTAATTTCTCAATTTATTCTTCATTTTGAGATGAACTCTGTTGAGCCTACTTAAACTCATTTTATTAGGTGGTCAAGTGTTTAGGGTGTTAACTTATCCCTCTATAAATTGTAGGTCATGTATACACAGTTGTTGCAGATGAGAACAATGAGGAAGGGACTGATTAATTTTTGTGTCATTGTATTGAGGGTAAAAAGAAATTGACAACTATAGTCATTGATGGAGAGGGTGTTGAGTACCCAATAGGATCCGTTGTTGTGACAGGGACATGGCTTAGAAGGTACACTATCAAAATATAATGTGTTCTTTTTTGACAACTTTGAGACCTCTTACCATCATTCTATTACACTTTATATGTTGTATTTTGTATTCATTTATGCTTATATGAAATGCAGGTACCCTATCCCAAAATCCAAGAAGTGGTTGTTTGAGGACTATGAGACACATACATATTTTGCATTACTTGAACCTTGTTGTTGCAACAAATATTGAATTGATAAAGTATACTAGTAGACCTCGTAAGAAGAATTCATGGAAAATTCATGAATCTGAACATGAGGCGATACATGACACAATAAGGGTTAGAGCTGATCCAAAAGGTTAGCTCAATTAGTTTTGGGCCATCATGAAGAATCATTATAAAAATGGTAGAATTATTTTGACAATTTTGTATATAAATTTTGCGAAACAATCTAACTTCGCTTTTTTGTAAATATAAATGACTATGAAGTGGTCTACATGCATATTTGGAGACCACATTTTGTATATTGAAAAAAATATCAAATTTTATATAAAAGTGTCCATGGGTTGATTTGTATATACCGAGGGTCCACATTTTGTATAGTTTACTGTGTACCATTTAACTAAGAGGATATGAGTGAATTACAATTGATTACAATTATAACAATGGCTCATGCAGTGGATATCTCATGTTTCTCTAAATTATAATAATGGTTCATGTGTAGTATTTATTTATGTGCTCTCTCTCTCTCTCTCTCTCTCTCTCTCTCTCTCTCTCCAAAGAAAATACCTTGAAAATATTCTGTCGAACCAAAGTAATAGGCATAATCTACAATCAAAATTTTGGTGTTATATGTTATGCTTAGTGGACATTTGAATTGTTTTACTTCTATTGCTGCCCAATTTGGCTTAGTGCACCTTGGGAACACTTTGTTACGACTTGAAATAGAATGTTCTTGATGGTTTGCAAGCCAAAAAAGGTCTCCCCTAGTGTTTACCCGTCCAAATGGAGCTGACAGTTTGGTCCCATGATAAACGGTTTGAAAGATGCACCATTGAGAAACTTTCAACTAAACAACAATGCAACTTTTTGCACCAACCGAGATCGGGTTAGAAAATGGAATCCAAGTGGAATATCTCAGAACTGAGCCATTTTCTTTTAGGACTTCCCAAGATGGTCCTTGTGCACTTCACAGATCTCTGATATCTCTCACGAGGTTCAAGATATGGCTCTCCAAAAATTGCTGCCCAATTTGGCTTAGTGCACCTTGGGAACACTTCAGTCTGACTTGCGCTAGAACATTTTTGATGGTTCACAAGAAAAAAAGGGTCTCCCCTAGAATTTACCCAACCAAATGGAGCTAATGGAGTTGAAAGTTTGGTCCCACGACAAACGGTTTGAAAGATGCACCATTGAGCAACTTTCAACTGACCAATAATGCAACTTTTTGCACCAACCGAGATCGGGTTGGCAAATGGAATCCGAGTAGAATCTCCTAGAATTGAGCCACACACTTGTAGGCCTTCCCAATATGGTCCTTGTTCACTTCATAGATCTCTGATATCTCTCATGAGGTCCGAGATATGGCTCTCCAAAAATTGCTGCCCAATTTGCCTTAGTGCACCTTGGGAACACTTTGGTCCGACTTGTGCCGAAACGTTCTTGATGGTTCGCAAGAAAAAAAAGGTCTCCCCTTGTGTTTACCTGGCCAACTGGAGCTGATGGAGCTGATGGTTTGGTCCCACAATGAATGGTTTGAAACAAAAATAATGAAAAATTTGCATAGCAACTTTTAAAAGTTGCTCGACAACATTTGTGCAACTTTTGTCAATGTTGCAAAATATTGCTATTAGGACCTCTAGACCTATTGAAAGGACTTAGAAGACCCTTAGATCCTATAGTAGGAGCTTTATTAGACCAAAAACATCAAACCTACTTATCCTATCATAGGTCATGAGTCTAATCAACCTTAGGTTTATAAAGACACTTAGATGGACTGAATTTACAATGAGACCAATCTACTCAAAATGAATGGTTGATCTCTAGGATCTAACCATGATTACAAATATGTGAAGATGAACCAATGAAGACTCCTATTCATTCCTAGTGTTTCTTGGGTTCCCTGCACAAAAGACCCCTATAACTTCCCAGGTGTACCCAAGGAACATTATATAGAGCATGAAAGAGACACCTACAAACATTAATTCACTTAAGTCATAGATTGCATACATATAGAGCATGAAAGATACACCTAAATACAGTGTAACACATCAAGCATTAGTTCACTTAAATCATAAAATTGCTTGTGTCCTGGAGCAAACATGTAGTATATACATTATGAAGCATAGACATGAATTCACTTAAGTCATTCACGTAGGTCATACACATGGATTTAGGTTATGAGTCATATACATGAAGTACACACACAAGTACATTAATTTATTGAAACACACATGAATATACACAAGTCATGTGAAACAAGAATACACTTAAGGCATAAACATCCAAACAAAAAATTCAAGGATTAAATTTGAAGTTTCATATAAAAAAAAATGAACAATAATAGCATACATATCAATACATGGAGTACATGCCAAATCCATAATAGAATTACAAAAAATGACATCAACTATATACAGGTCGATATATACAATGTACAAATGTCACACACACACACACACACACAATCTGGTCATTCAATGACCACAACTAGATCTATAAAATGTCTCGATATATCTATGAATGTGGTGGATCATCAAAATTGAGCTTCTTCACACCAACACTTGGGTCACTAAGTCTCTGCACAAGAAAAATTCAAATGCTAAACCATATATATTATCTCAAAATAAATAAATATTGGGCTGTAATTTGCTGACAATTGAATTATTGATTACCTCATCTCTTTCTCCTATGCTTGGGCTGAATGATAAAGGAAATGGGCTCCATTGTGGGTGAGAGGGACTCCTAGAAAAATGGTGAGGTAGAGGAAGGATGGGAAGTTGTGAAGGGTCCTATATCAGGAAAAATAAATAATACAAAATGCATGGACTAAAAGGAAACTGCATACCACAACATGTGTTGGAACTCCTGTGTTGGAGGGAGCCAAAACCATTGATGAATCAATTTGGACCTTTTCCTATATGGTAAAATAGAAAAGATGTTATAGGACCGAGAAATAGTAGATAATGCAAAAAATGTATACACTAGATAATACAAATTTGCATACAGAAGCCTCAGCTAGATCTTTTATGCTTGGGCTGAGTGATAAACAAAATGGGCTCCATCGTGGGTGAGAGGGACTCCTAGAAAAATGGCAAGGTAGAGGAAGGACGGGCAGTGGTGAAGGGTCCTATAACAAAAAAAATAATACAAAATACATGTTATAAACAAGAAATACTAAAAAATAAAAAATGCATGGACTAAAAAGAAAATGCATACTGCAGCTGGATCTCATGTGCTAGGCAAGGGATCCCTAGGAAGTGGAGAATGGTTCGCCTCATCTAAGGCATCTATGACCAATTCCTATATGAAAAGTCATAGCAAATGACATACTAATAGAGGAACATTATTTCTAAAATATTTTGAAAAAACAAGAATGCAATTAAAAGTAAATATGAAAACATGTTACCTCCTCCCTCTCCTGAACATCAACAGTGTTTGAGGCATTCATTAGTTGAGTGAAACCCAATTGATTCTACATGTATACAATAAACAAGTCAAGTGCAATCATCAATATAGACTACATTGAAATGTTCATAATACATTTCAACAAATATACTTAAATTGGACTTAATTACATTTTTTTGTTTCAATATCCCCGATGATTTCTTCCTCTTTCCTAATGACCTCGAGCTTGGTGGGGTAGGCTAACAAAAAAAATTAACATAAGTGAAATAATATGATACCGCATGGGTTGAATTTAAACTATAAACAAGAGGTGTGCAAAATATGATACCACATAGCTCTGTAAGCCAAAGTCAATGGCAGAAAGGATGACATCCTGAATCTCAGAAATCTGAGCCCCTGACAAGCCATATAAAAATACCAAATAAATATATAAGCAATAATTTACAATGAAGATTATGATTCACTTGAATTACACAAATGATTGTGCTCCACAACTCTATTATCACAAGTTTATAAACAAATTTTATGAACCATTATTATAATATAAATTTTTTCTCTTCTTTCACAGACAAGACTATTCTTTAACAAATTTGTAGTCACAGTTGGAGAAGG
Source organism: Thuja plicata (assembly GCA_018584345.1). Classification (NCBI taxonomy): domain Eukaryota; kingdom Viridiplantae; phylum Streptophyta; class Pinopsida; order Cupressales; family Cupressaceae; genus Thuja; species Thuja plicata. The sequence continues at coordinate 1,299,995 of MU224216.1, forward strand.
ATGGTCCAGATTGTATTCGTGGGGGTAATATGTTAGGACCACTTTTGCAACAGGTAATAGGATTGTTGTAGCCTGGTAGTGAGTATTTTTTAGTGTGTTTACCCTTAGCATTGAGGGATTTAGAGTGCTTTTAGGTTGAGAGTATGGTGTAGGAGCACCTCCTAGCACATGGAGTCTCATGAAGATTGCAAAACCTTGATGTTCTCAGTGCACTCTTGGCCCAAAGGGACCCAAGACATCTTGTAGCTCAAGGATTTAGAATTATTCTATCATAGAGAACATGAATTGTGAGACCTAGTTCCAAGTTTGGGCACTTATAAGCCACTTGGTACACTATGTTCATGGGATATGTACTATGGTTTTTGTTCATTTCTAAGAGTTTCACATTATTTATCAAGTTTGAAGCGTTTCCACCATGGGAATTGGATAATATCTTTCAAATATTCTGCAAGTTTGTTTTGTGTTGATGCAGGGAGATGGCCATATGATCGAGCCCTAGGTGTATATCTCAATGTATGCACCAAATCTGAATATACACAGTAGTGTATAACTTCTAGAGAACCAAGAACAAAGGGCCCTAATTATGGATTAGATGTTTTTTTTTTGTGACTACCTAAGTGTTCCAATTGGTTTCAGAAGGAAACACTTCCATTTGCTAGCACTTCCTTCTTTAGTGGAGGCCTAATTAACCCTCTGGTCCAGTATGAGATTCTTCGACTTAGCCTCTATTTTGACCCCTCAAACCTTGGTTCTCCTATTTTAGATGTATCTTAGTAAAGGGTGTTTGAATCTATTATTCAATCCTTAAGTCTTTTGGGGCTTTCCAAAGTTATCTTGACTATACTGCCTGGACAAGGCTATTAGCATTTGACTGGACAGTTTAGAAAATGCCTTCAAAGGTCTCAATCAGTTTGATTGTGTGCATGGACCAAGTCCATTTTGATTCCTCCATGATGTATAAGGTCCCTATTGATCATTGTGTGGGATTCTAATCCTTTTAACCATTTTTGCACTAAGACTAGAGGCTTGGGTCTTAGTAATCCTCTTCATGATGAACCCATCTCTGTTGTTTGCAACTCATAATTCTCATGGGGGGTATTGAGGTTGTATTTTGTATCAATTTTTAAAGGTGTGAGAGTTAGGGTTTGCCACTCTTTATAGAGATTTAAGGGATTCAGTGATTGGATCATCATACCCTTGACAATTGCATCATAGTAGGCGGTATGGGAAGTGATGAAAATATTTGGGGTGCTTATGAACCTAGGGTGTAGATGGGTTCTTGTCTATGGTGAAGATATAGACTAGTATATGGGGACTGTCCTAGTGTGAGAGTGAAATGACAGAGAGTAAATTTTACTAAGCTAGCACGTGAATGTGCTTTGAGTGACAAGATAAGGACCTTGTGATAAGTTGAGGGGTTCTTGGGGTGTCTTAGAAGTTATATGTTGGGAGTCTTCAGAAGGCCATGGAGGTGTATTGAAGGATTAAGGATATTCACAATCAGTGAACAATCAAAGATTGTATTCATGATTTTGAATAAGAAATAAGAGTAAAAGAACGATGGTTGGATATTCCCAACGATGTTCAAGGTTGATTCAGAAGCTAATAAGTGATTGGTTGGGGTATGAGTCTATGTATGAGTTCAACATTGGTTGAATTGAGTCTAAGGATGGAGGATGGGAGTTCAAATCAATTTGAGTCATGATGTCTGGACAAGGAAGTGAATTCTTTGAGTTGAATTACATTAGAAAAAATTCTTTGACCATAAAGAAATAGCAAACAAACATAAACTAAGTTACCACCATACAAATTATTAAGATATGATATTTTGAAAACAATGTACTATTCTATTTTATGAATATTTATAAAACATTACCTTAGGTGTTTGATCTACCCATCTACATCCACTAGAACGAGCACTCCTTGGTGTGCTTGTACCACCAGCTACACACTGCAATGCATATTATTCATGTAAAAATTTAGATTCTTCTATACATAAAAAATTATTTACTTTTAACAGATTTAGGTAATTAATTAAAATAACATGTCAAAACACAAATTTAAACAAACCTATGTCGGATCTGTACCATACACCATTGAAAACTAAACATCTGTGAGGGCCATATCCTCAGTAGTGGATGCCTGACATCTTCTCCCACAATGTACACATGAATGGGATGTCAAACCATCTACACTCGCCTGACTATCTACCCCATCACATATACCATTACAACTGATGCAGATATGCTCAATGGGATGGGCTGACCCTGCAAGTGTATTTGATGATAATGGAGCTCGAACGAGATGAGATGATCCTAATGGTGCATCTGATGACAATGGAGTTGGTGCGGGATGGGATGATCCTAATGGCACATTTGATGAAGATGGAGGTGGCACAGACACTGATCCATCATCTCCAACTAACTAAGTGCCATGCTGGATAATGACATCAGTCAATGATGCAGCTGCATGAAGAGTTTGTATATCCATAGAATCCTTCACCACTACTGGGACCACAACATGAATGAGGGGTTTTCTCGTAGGATGCCTCCTCTCTTTTGGTCAGGTAATCCTATGTGCCCCAGGTCTATCCTGTGCAGAGCCTCTCCCTCTATCCTGGAACTCATGAAAGTCAAAGTAATTCGGCTTCTCGCCATGGATAAACTCACAGTATAGCTTCCTCAACAAATATAAAGGCACCTCATTATTATTACAAGGTGCTTGGTCAAATACCATGTACCACCTATCCCAAAAAGCCGATTTCATCCCCCCTATGAGCACCAATGTATAGGAAACTATTTTGTATTAACTTCTAGGGAATTTCTAGTATTAGGAACGGTAAAAAGAGCACATATGTCACATTTTTCTATGCCTTTTCTTTTCACATCCTCATATGATAAACCATCAGCATAATATGTACGACACCTATCCCTCCATGAACCCCGTTTTGTCACCTCTTGAGACACCTCATTTGCACTATTGGACATTTTTTCTAATGTAGTGGTGAGGGTAGAGTGATGCTGAAGACTGGAAGCCTTCAACCTACTGATTAATATATTAATTTGTGCACTATTTTGGTTAAGGCATTGCACGAGGTCCTCTTGTGTTCATTTACATGATCTAATGACACATGTGGAGGGTTTATGGGTGGCGGTGGTTGTGGACGAGGAGAATTTTGAGGAGGGTTTACGGGTGGCGATGGTGGCGGACGAGGAGAATTTTGAGGAGGGTTTACGGGTGGCGATGGTGGTGGACGAGGATAATTTTGAGGAGGGTTTACGGGGGTGGTATTTCATTTCTTTTTCCTCTTCTTGGGTTGTTTGATGAATTTGATATGAAATTAATAAAAGAAAACAAAAAATCAATATCATAACCTAATTCATTAAAAAAAAACAAAAAAAAAAACAACAAAACAAAAAAACAACAAAAAAACTAATACATACCTTTCTTACGGGGCGCCATTGCTTGAAAATGTGCAAATTGTTGAAGATATCTTGCTTTCTTCAAAGCTCGATCAGGTTCTTAGGTGTTTTTTCCCTCCTCCACTCTGCTACTCTGTGGTTTAGGCATTAGAAATGGCCTAAGCCGCGGGCTTTGCAAAATATAATATGTTTCTAATAACTTGATCGGTTTATTAGAAACATCTTAGAACCCGATCGCGTTATTAGAAAATATAATATGTCTAATAACCCGATTGGGTTATTAGAAACATCTCAGAACCCGATCGGGTTTTGAGAAAGGTAAATTTTTTTAATAATATTGTCTAGGCTTGGTTACCAAGCCTAGTACAATTTCAAAATTTCAATAACCCAATCAGGTTATATGAAATTTCAATTTTTTTAAAACACGTGTCCACTTTTTTGGTCCACAACTTGATGCACATACCCATATTGTAATTATAATTCAATAAAATAGAATACAATAGAATAATAAGAGTAACTAGGAGGTGATTATATATAGAAAATGAGAGAGGGGAAATCTGGAAAATATAACCAATGGGGAGAATTAACCATAATAGCCTAAAATAGGCTTAGTATAAATCCCATGGAATATGTCGATGCCTTGCACCCAATGAGACTAATACTCATATTATTAATCCTAAGAAAGTTGAATTCTAAGTGTAGGAAAAACCTAGGAATAGGAAAAATGAATAATGAACTAGGAAATTAAAACCTACACTAATAGAAAAGACACCAATAGTTGGCCTAAAGGGGGAATGTTGGAATCCTTGGATACTATTGCCTCCATTCTTGCTGAGAAACCTTGGTGTTCCCTATCTAAGATAATGGATGTTCTAGCATGGGTCATGATCCTAAAGGACAATATTTTGTTTCTCTTTTTCATCAAATTTTAGAGCATAAGATAGCCATGAGTAAAGGCTTTCCCCAATAAAGAAAATTAAAAACAAATTCAGCTTGCCCAAGTGTAATATTTTTATATATGGTTATTGCATGAAAGACAAACATATCACATGGGATAAATTCAATAGGAGAGGATTTCAAGGTCCTATTTTTTTTACTGTGGCATTAGTAAAGACAATGTTGCCCACGCTTTCTTTAGTGCTCCTTCTTCATTGACATTCAATGGAAATGATGGAATTAACCTATCATTCATGTCACTTTGTTATATAAGTTTTGGAAATTCTTAGCTTATCCTCTTGTATTAACTTCGTTCCTTGTGGTTGGTTGAGATCTTGATTCTATTTTTATTCTTTGGTTTCACAGTTTCATCATGTAGAGGTTTGAAAAAATATTAAAGATTTTATCAAGGAAACTATTATGGTAAAATGATATTTTTAAGAGTCCCTTCCCCTACTGATTCTCTTTTATAAAGCCTCTTGAAGATTTTCCCCTCAAATTCTTCTTAGATTTGGTTCAGCTTTGAGTTGAAGGATTCTAGGAAGGTTAACATTATTCGTTAATGGTCTCCTCCCTCATTGTTTTTTTCAAAATGAATACCAATAAATCCTCATGAGGCGGCTTTGGTGCTATTAGGATTGGTGTGGTTGGATGAGATAGTGATTTTTCTATTAATTTCTTCTTCACTTCTTTTGCGGGGTCATGCACTAATAGTGAAATAGAGGCCAAGTCATTATCCTGTTACTTAAAAATCCCTATGAGCTAAGTTGCATGAAGGTTATTTGTGAAACAAATTCCATTATCATAGTTTCTCTTTTGAACAAAGGGAAGCTACATGAGTGCTCTTGGAGGTTGGCTTCTCTTGTCAAGAAGATTATTTACCTCACATCAAATTTGAAACTCATTTCCTTTGTTCATATCCCTTGCGAATAAAATGTCATTCTAGGGACCTCTAATGTTGATCACAATTGGAATTTCATAATTGAAGTTTTCTAATTAAATTAAATTTTTACAACAGGAATATGATTTTAGTTTGAATCATACTCTTTTTGATTCTTGGGGATGATGAAATATTGGAAAACCACCTTGAATTTTTCATCTTTTGGCTTTATTAAAGACTATAATTACTTGAACCTTTGTCTCTTGTAATATATTTTAGAATCTTGTTCATATAATTTCCCATTTCGTCTCCATCTTCCCCCACAACCCCTCCCTGAAAAAAAAAATCTAAAATATCTTACTTTAAAATTAAAAAAGACTTCAAACAATTGAATAATGTAAAATAATAAATATATTAATAAACAACCAATAATAATGCTCAGCCCACTCCAAAAGCATTAACATAGAACAAGCTTGGAAACACAAGATGGATGTGATCACATGAATGACATAAAATATTAATGCATGAATATATTGTAATAATAATGCTCATCCTCTATCATCTATGTTAACACTCTCCACTAGTTTGACTCTACAGCTGATCTGCTGGTTCTCTGTAAATTTTTTTAGTTTAATTCAATAAAGTATTAAGAATCTTGTTGTTTCTCGTAATTTTTATGCTTAGATCAATATGAAATTAATTTCATTCTTGTTGAAACTATACAATAACTTGCCGTGTGGATTCTTATAATGTGGCGTTATCTTCCAAAGAACAACTACATTGTTTGAAGTACAAAAGCCAACATCAAATATCATGGTATTCTATCAATTTTCACTAAGCAGGTCACAAAGCAAATGAATAAAGCCTTTTAAGAAGTGGGATCCACTCCACTCTGATGCATTCTTTATCATTTGCTTTTCTCATTGGATTTTGCTCCAGCATAGAATATAAATTCCAAGGCTGAATCCAGCATTAAAAACAAAAGTTAGTAGCTCAATGTGGAGGACAAAGGAGGCATAAATGAAAGACGGTGGAGATATAATAATAGACAAATGCAGAGAAGACATTAATGGAAGGCATTGAGCACAAGGATTTGGCCTTCACTGTGGCATGTGAAGCATGCTCATCCGTATGTATTGCATTTTAACTTCTCCTCTTCCTCCCCCTGGTTTAGCTTAATTTTCTGACTTGGGTTTTTCTCCACCAAGTTAAGTGCCAAGTAGTAGAGATGCAATTTTATTACATGTAGGAAAAGTGATGAGATTTTATTTGTAGAGTATACCTGGTTTAATTACAGTAACAATGTCAAGTTGCAGTTGGAACACTCTTTGACAGCTAATAAATGGATTCAATAATTGTGAGGGTGTTTGTGTATTATGATATATTTATAGAATATATTATTTTATGAATATATCATTATTGTTTTTTTTGATAGGTAATGGGCTGAAGTTTAGATTAATTATTATTATTATTTGTTGAGATTAATTATTATTGTGTTAAGTTCAAGTAGACTCGAACTCAAGACTTCCTAGATGAGAGGCTCACAACTTACCGTTGTATTGTAGGCTCTTACCTAACATATTATTATTGTTGTTTAAATATAAAAAATGTCAATATCTTGTTTTTAGTTTAACATTGGTCCGCACGGGTAGTGGAGCTGGTTTGAGGCTGTGGGCGGTTTGGTTCATCCTCAGAGGATAAGTCTTGCCTCAGCTCGCCTCTGGTACCCAAGATACGAGATGCTAGGTCGCTAGGCTAGGTCACAGGGACATCTAAGGGTTAAAAAAAAAACCTTGGTCATTCATCCATGATTATTGTTAGTGTTCTAGTTGTTTTTAGTTTAACATTGGTCATTCATCTATGATTATTGTTACTGTTTGTGTCATGTTTTGTTTAACATTGGTCATTCAACCATGATTCTTATTAGTGTCGTTGTCAACTATTTTAGAATCTTTTTAAAACCCTTTTCTATTTCATAACTTCAATTTAAAATGCTTATCTTAATGAAAAACCATATGTTTCTAGTCCTTGACTATACATTATGTATTTTTATGCTGGATTTTTTTGTCTTTGTCTAGCATATTGTTAGACTCAATCTCTCTATCTAATGAAGTGTTTTTAAATTTATTTTTATATAGGGGCTGATTTTTTAATCTTGTTTACTAGAAAATATATATTATTAATATACAAAAGTAGGTACAACTATTCGTCATCTCACACTAAAAATAAAAGTAATATTGGTCAAATCATAACTTAACATGAGACATAAGTCAAACTAACTCAATGAAAGAAAGATTATATATTAAAGTATTGTGCTACTAAAATAAAATATTATGTCTTTGCCATTGCATTCAATGATATATGAATTTGTACATTGTATGCAACTCTTTTGTATAAATACACAAACATGGTTGTCAACATCAAATTAAGTATTTCATATTAAATGCTTAAATTAAAATAAATCACATTAGTGTGGAACTTAGAATCCCAAATCAAAAGCAAATTTGTTTCCCCATGAATAATATATGTTCTCAACTCATCATATTTCAAAATGTTGATTTTTACTAAGTGTTTTCTTCTCTTCCAAGTTCTATTCAATTAATGTCATTTTTTGAGATCTCAACTACCAAATATTGAATTACTTGGAAGAGAAGATCTAGAGCTCTCCACTTATTACATAAATTATATTCAATACGAGTTTCAATTATGAAATTTAAATATTTGCCCAAATTTTAAAATAAACTCTCTTAATCCACAACAATCTTTCTTAACTAAAGAATTAATTTTCATAGATCAAACAAATAAACCCATATTTTTCTACTATAAAGAATATTACAATTGCATAGCTTGTCAAATTATTCTATTGCATAGCTTGTCAAATTATTCTATTGTATAGCTTATCATATTTTCTCATTTGTAATCAAACATATATATTTATATTCTATGATTTTTTTATTAATCTCTAGAATGTTTTATACTTGTAATTGAATGAAGAAAAATATATTATTATAATATTTTTATGATAACAGTTCAACAATTTTAAGTTTGTCATTTTATATCATGTTAAAAACTTGATATAGCACTTAATGCTATCAAGAGATTCCCTCAATACAAATTTAACTGAAGTTATAACATTTAATATCAATCTTAAAACTAATATATAATTAAGAATGTTTGTATGTTAAATGTTTGTCAATATCTGATATGAAAGTTTAAATCTCCAATAAAGATAATTATACACTAAAGTAATTATACTTAAGCAATAATAAAAAGTTTAGTTTTCTATAATCAATCAAAAGTGTCAATGCCACAATATGTTAATAACTTTAGTTATTATTTGTATTGATGAATTTATTTTTTATTAATAGAATCTATTTGAGCTAAAAACAATTGATGCACTACCAATAGTTTTTATACTTGTTCATTTTTTGTTTGCATTACTAAATAACGAGTTTCTAGATGTAAACCATCTTTTTCTATTCTATCTAATCTCAAGCAATTGATGTAGAATGTAGTCTATGTTTATTTAATCTTCTCTTATTTGATCAAATAACCTCTATCATTTCAAAATGGGCATTGCCTAAAAAGAATATAAACAACATGTATATACACACATTGGGCTTTTGGTTGGACTTGGTGGGAATTGGCTATGTAGCTAACAATTTATACTTGATTGGACAATTTTATAACATTTATTAATTAAATTTAAATTCACGAAACAATTGTTTTTGGTTTTAATTTAATTAGTAAATATTATAAAATTGTCAAATCATATATAAACTATTGGCTGCATAGCCATTGCCGACTTGGTGCACATGTATCGAGCACAATTGACAAGATAGAATAGGGTCATGTTGTTATTGGGGTTCCCAAAGGGTTAAATGTATTCAATAGCCATTTTTTTTTCACAATTTATATTACATATATCCTTCTCCTTTTACAATGAAAACATAATAAATGTATTAAAAATAAAATGGTTGTTAATAAATGGGTCGCAAATGGCTAGAAATCAATAAAATTAATAGTAGAGAGGAATTTGTGCCATGTTATGTATGACTCAATCACATTTCATCAGTACCTTTAGGTTTGTATGTATGTTATCATTAAGAATTTGATACTTGTGTAGAATAAGATGAATATGGTATATGATATATTTTATTCATATCTAGCAAATTTATTCTATTTATTATTTACCTAGCCTTCCATAATTGATTTTAAAGAAATCATTAGGTGAATAATAGCCTTCATAAATGGAGTGATTGCATTTTTACACTTCAATATCATGGATCTACATATTATTTTCAGTTTATTTTATTTTGAATTTATATAAATTCTTGATCTAACTCATTATTCACCTCTCATGTTTAAATCCAACATGTTTGATTTTATTGGCTCATAATTCCACAGTGCAACATTAAAGTTGTGAAGCCTCCCATATGGAAGGTCTTAAGTTCAAATTTGCATCATTCAATAAAAAAGTAAGGGATAGGCAACATGTTACGCTATTTTTCTTTTGGATATTATGTGAAATCAAATAGCAATGCAACTCCATATGTAGTTATGAATGAAATAGAAAATACAAATTTGATAAATTCTTGGTTTAATAAGGAATTATATATGATTTGTGACATAATATGTGGGATATCTATTTTATAAGCTAAAGATAAAAAGAGAAAAATATCATGCTGATAAAATTGGCTCTTCATGACCTTTACAAAATAAGTGTTTCTCCTTAAATTTATAATATGTAAATATAGTCTTAATATCTAATTAAAAAATATATTCTAAATCTCAAACACATACTTGATGGAAATACTTTTAATTCCAAATATCTTCCAATTTTAAATACAAATGTGACATTCAATTTGTAGTCATTATTAATGAGGCTTTGTAACGTGGACAAATAGGTCTAGGTGGAAATTTTATGGGGAAATGTCAAATCTCCGAAAGAAGTGCTCAAAACTGTAATGAAAATTCATATTATAATTCATTTGTTTTGTAGAAAAGTAATTACATATTAGGTATTTTTGAAGATAGATGCCCAAGTTTTTTTTTTGGTCGTGAACTAGAGTTTCATAAATCAAAGCCTGCAATTCATTATAAGGCCCAAGGCAATATAATTTAGCAGTATATATGGATAATAGTTTATATCCAATACAATTTACATTTCATCATTCAATATTATGGTTGAGAAATGCTAGCTATAAATATATGTTATTAAAAAAGGAAACCAAATGCTACTATTATGGGTGAAAGTAACCCAAATATATGTAAAAATGATTCTTTTGAGGTACAAATTCCATTCTCGTGTAAGAAAATTTGCAACCAATATATGACAATTCCCACATAACCTATATCATGAATATACCATAAAAGTAATTTGAATCCACATGGATGAGAATAAACATCATACCCAAAAAATGTGATGCAAGAAATATCCTAGGAAAAACCTCACGAGGGAAAAAACTAGCCTCCAAAAGCATCCAAAGTCCATGTATTATTCAACAAAGAAACATTTTTATACATCAATGAAAGCCTTCAAAGCCCCAACCTTAAATAACAACTCCATGTGAACAAGAAAGCAACCACAAATCCCATGTCATACTTTCAAAGTCTACAAATGCTAACCTAGCTAACCTCAAACACCACCCTTGTGGTTTCGTTTATAGAAACAAGTTCCCACAAATCCACTAAGTGACATTATATAAACATTGTGCTACCAAACTCCTGAACCCACATTTAGTATTGGGTACTTTATTTAATTTTTTCCCCAATATTAAATAATTACATCAAATAATATTATAATACAATTCATCAAATGGCCCTGAGAATATTCCCAAGGAATCTCTAACTGTTGCACGCCCATCTTGGGCTCCTAGGTGAAACATTTGCATAATAAAATAAAATATAACAATAATATGTATTTTTTTTATCAGTAATATTTCATAGTATTTATTGATATATTAAAAGCAAGATTACATTTCAAGTATGTCAGATATGATACTTTTCGTGAAATTTACATAAGGGTGGTAAGATTACATCACCCGTCCAACATTACATCCTTCATCATAGAAAAACCCTACATCTTTAAAAACCTTTAAATCATGAATCCATTCTGTGCAGAGAACTGGAGAGCACAAGAACACCACAAAAAATTGCAATGAAAAGGATTGTGTGACTAGAAATCACAGATCTTCTATTGTGCACCGCACATCTCCTTTGGTCTTTCCTCCTCCTTCGGTGTTTCCATTATATTAGCATTACGAGCATCAAAAAATTGCATCCAGGGGAGGACTACGACCTTAGTTGGAAAAAATTTCCTTCCCTTTTGGCTCCCAAAATTTGGAGCACCTACCTATAATAGTCTCCTATAACAAAAAAACACTGCTCCATTCACCCTGTTCTTTATGCTACTCGTGCTCTGCGGTTAGCACCCGCAGTCCTCCTCCTCCTTAGAACTGAAGGTTTCCTCATAGCTTCCGCAACCCTAGGTGGAGGAGGGCATTCCCAAATGACTGCTTTGATGGATTCCCAACTGATGAATCGGTCCATCTTGTAGTCTTCTTTTTCAATCCCCATGGCCAACGAACAAATGGAATGATTCCTTGCACACTTCCTCTGTCTTCATTTGCTATGCCCTCCATTATGTTGAAGCCCACCACTGGCCACACCCATTCAAAGAATGAGTCCATGCCTACAAGAACATCTTCATTAAAAATCTCAGTTAAAAAACCATTCGGGCTTTAGCATGCTCCACCTCAAGCTCAAGAGCCCACGCCATGAGCATTGATTGAATATCCACATTTAGCCACCCTCTGTGCTTGGCCTCTATGAATTTGGGCCCCAACATGTCCATGATTGCATCTTCCAACTCCTTTGAAGTCCAGCGTAGGAGCTTACTGATTCTATCTACCTTTACCGCCCCAAAGAATCCTTTTTGCTGTTTGTATTTCCCTGGCTTCAAAGTGAAGTTTGCTTCCATTTTCACATGCAGTCTGTGTCTCATTAGATAGCTTAGAAAATAAAAATAGAGAAGAGAGTTAAGAAATATGAGAATGAGGGTAAGGAAGTTCTCATATATGTAGCAACACACACTCAATGTCATTAATTGAAAGGCATTTCAGCTCTAAAGTCCCGTCCCTTCCACGTTCTGTAATCATTATATTTTCTGCCATTTCCACATGCCTTCATTCATGTTATGCTATCTGTGCCACTCGCACGTTCCAAAGTAGAAGTGTCTGGAATTTCATTTCATTTCATTGTAAATAGATTGCTTGTGTCACCATATCATCCTTTAATCATTTATTGCGGCATGTTTTACTTCTGTCGTAGCCCGCTGCCATTTTCCGATGCCATCATCCCATCATTAAATATATCCCATGTGAGAACATAGGTTGCATGAACTTCTCAAGTGCTCCCCCATTTAATCTTAAATTAGTATGCTTTTTTATAGTTTGAAGTAGTTGAAATTTTCAAAATTTTTATCACCTTCCATACTAAAATTTTCCCCCTAGTTTGATAGTTTGTCTGCCTCCATATTACCTTTGCGTCTTATATGGGAGATTTTGAAATTTTCAAAACCTTTTAGTAAACTTGTAATGTGATTGATGTAGGCTTGGAGGTGCTATGCCCAAATGTGGATTTTTTGAATTTCCCCGACTATAACTGCCAAGTCTCCTTCCAGATGTAGGTTTTTGATTCCTAGATTTAGTCCCAACCTGACCCCCAACAGTGCAGCCTGCACTTCGGCCATGTTATTGGTCCCATTGAGTAATCTTTCAGCTTCAAAGGAAAGTAGGTTACCTAAATAGTCCTGAGAAATGGCTCAGGCCCCTAAAACACCAGGGTTTCCATGTGAGGCCCCATCGAAGTTAACTTTGGTTAAGTTCTCATCTGGTGGTTCCCATTTAACTTCATCTTTCTTGCATTGAGACTTGGGTTTTGAGTAGTCTCCCCAGAATCTGATTTTGATGCCCGACCATTTGTTTTGGTTCCTTCAATTAGAATTTGTGAAGGGACGTGTCATGGATTTCTTGTTAGCTGAATTTTTCATTATTTCTTCTATTGAAGAGTTTATCCTCGATATGATCCTTGAGAGGTTTTCATTTTGTTCCCTAAATATTCTGTGATTTCTTTCTTTCCATATCTCCCATAGCAAGACTAAGGGATAGATCTCCTAGATTGCATCTAGGTGAGATTTGTATGGTTTAGAGGGCCATCCAATCAAGATTTCATGGAGAGTGTTTTGCAATGGACCTTGCCAACCAAGTTTTTGTTGGATCATTACCTAGCATGATCGAGCCAATTTGCAATTCACCAAAAGGTGATCAACATCCTCTTCTGCTTCTTCACACATCAAATATTTGGTGGCTCCCGCCATTCCTAATTTTTTCCTTCTCTCACCTGTCATAATTCTTCTCTTGGAGGCCAGCTAGGTGAAAACCCCTACCTTGGGAAGGGAGTGATTTCTCCAACATAAGTTTACCAACCATTTCTCTTAATTGTCTACAATTTCTAAGATTTGGTAGCCCAATTTCACAGAGTATTCCCCCTTTTTGCCACACACCACATTATACTGTCTTGTTCTAAGGTGATGAGAGTGTGTCTTCCCTTCAGTAATTCCTTCATATTCATTTTCTGCTATTCTGAAATGTTTTTCTTCTCTACTGATTTCCATCTCCACTCTCTGCCATGTTCTTCCTCATATGGTTCTAGATAGTCAGAAATGTGTTCTCCCCATTTGCTAATAAACTAATTGCGAAGGTTGTGGAGAGCTCCATTGTTCTTTATGGCTGAAAGTTCGGACCAAGAATCATCCCAAAATTTTGCAAGTTGGTCGTTGCCCACATTCCAAGATATGTGGTCAGTGATGACCAATCTGCACGAGAGTAGAAAAATTCCACATTGCTGATCCTTGAGGTGGATTTATGATTGTGAGGATGCGGTTATTCTCTTGGTTGTCTAGATACTTTTCTTTGAGTATGCGCACCCACATGTTGTTGGGTTTTTTTTTTCTGAATGTCCCATATTAGCTTGGCGCCAAGTGCAGTGTTCATCAACTGCAAATCTCTAATTCCAGCTCCTCCATCTTTTTTGGATTGTAGATCTTGTCCCAAGCACGTAGGGGGATTTTTTCCTCTTGCCTAGAACCATTCCAAAAGAATTTCCTCACTCCTTTGCCTATTTTATTTATGATGGCGTTGGGGATTCTAAGGCAGAACATAGGGAAAAATGACATTGCTGAGATGATTGACTTTAGCATAAGGATTCAGCCAGCTGATGAAAGCCACTTTCCTTTCCAACCAGTCAGCTTATTGGATATTGTTGCATTTAAATCATTCTAGATTTTTGCTTTACCCACACCTTCAAAGAGGGGGATCCCAAGATATTTGGATGGGAGAGTGCCTTTCCTCATGCCAAGAACATTACATATCTCTTGTTGGCACTGAATGGATGTGTTGAAGAAGTAGATTTCAGATTTGAGCTAATTTACCTGCTTACCCGAGGCAACTGTGTAAGTTTCCAGAGTTGTCTTCATTACTCGTGCTTCTCTACATGAGGCTTCCCCCCTAAGAAAGGTGTCATCCATGAATTGCAAGTGTGAGAGGGCCAGCTCTCTAGCAACCACCTTAATTCCTTTCCATGATCCTGTATTTCTCTTTTCCTTGATAAGTCTTCCAAGGGCCTCCGCCATGATGATAAAGAGGAAGGGGGAAAGAGGGTCTCCCTATCTAATGTCTTTGCATGTTTCAAAGAATCCTTGTAGGCTGCCATTTACTAAAATAGAGAGCCAAACATTATTGAGGCAACCATCTATCCAGCCAACCCAGTCCTTGGAGAATCCAAATTTCCTCAAGATTTTGAGTAGAAACACCCAATAAAATTCATCATAGGCTTTCTTGATGTCAAGTTTAACCAAAATTCTATCTATTTTGGCCTTTCTGACCGTGTGTATAGCCTCATGAGCCACTATGATTCCTTCATAAATCGATCTATTGGGTGTGAATCCACTTTGCTCCTCTAAAATTACTGAGTTTAGAATGGTTTTTAATCTATTCGCCATGGTTTTGGAGATAATTTTGTATAGAACATTGTAGAGAGAAATTGGCCTAAAATCTCCAAAATCAGAGGCATCAGTTTTTTGGGGATTAAAGCGATGATAATTTTATTCAGGTCTTTCATAATGAAATTTCCTTTGTGGGCCTCCTCTACCACTTCCCAAATTTCATGTCCAATGAGACCCCAAAAGTGTTGGTAGAATAGTGTCGTAAAGCCATCTGGGCCCGGGGCCTTATTGCCCCCCATTCCAAATAGAGCATTCTTGATTTCTCCCAAAGTGGTAGGCTTCATGAGAAAGTCATTTTGGGCTGAAGTGATGCAATTTTGGATTGAGTTGAAAATTTCTTCTGATTGGTTTCTTTTCTGTCTAATTGTGTAGAAGATGTTGGAGAAATATCTCACTGCCTCCTCCTTTATGTCCTGTTCCTCTTCTAAGACTGAACCTTGTTGGTTTTTGATGGAAAAAATCTTATTACCCGCTCTTTTGATCTTTGGCTAAGTTATGAAAGAATTTCATATTTCGATCTCCATCCTTGAGCCACAGCTCTCTTGATTTTTGTCTCCAATAAATCTCTTCTCTAGCTAGGATTTCTTCATATTCATTTTTTAAGACCTGTTCTTTGAGGAATTCAGTATTGGTCATGCCCTGGTTGATAATCTACTCGTTTAAAGCCTTGAGTTCCTCTTCAAGTTTGAATTTCTCCACAAAGATATTTTTGAAGCACTCCCTATTCCATATTTTTAGCTTTTCTTTGATGAACTGGAGTTTTTTACTGAAAATGAAAGCTTTATTGCCTACTCTGTGAGGGGCCCCTTCCCACCATTGTTTCAAAAAATCGTCAAACCCTTCAACTCTAAGCCACATGGATTCAAATTTGAAAAGGCATCATTCAGGTGCCATATCGTCCTGTATTCTCAGTCTGATGGGGTAGTGATCTGAGCTTGTGATAGGAAGAATATCCGCCTTGGATATCCATTATGTGGCTGCCCAATCTCCATTAATGAAGAATCTATCCAGCTTTTCAACTATGTTGTTAAAGTCTAATCTACGGTTGGTCCAAGTGAAATCACCCCCTTTGAGTTCCATCTCCATAAGCCTATTTTCCTGTATGAAATTGTTGAAATCCGATTGACTTTTCCCTACCCAGCCACGTCCGCCTTTCTTGTCTTCTGGACGAAGAACTGCATTGAAATCTCCCCCCAAAATGAAAAGTTCATTCAAGAGGTCCTTAAGTATATTGGTGATTTCTTTCCAGAGTGTGAGCTTGAGAGCATTGTTGTGTGGGCCATATATATTAATAATGTTAATCATCTTGAAGAGCTGTTTTGAATCTGACTTAGCCCACACCCAAGATTTATTTTGTTGGATGATCTCCACTTGCACTACTTCTTCTTTCTACATAAGCCCCAGCCCCTCGGATGCCCCTTCAGCCTCAACAAAAAAAAATTTCCATCTTGGAAATCTTTTTGCAAACTTTTTACTGTCCTCCTATTTAAGTTTAGTTTCTTGGATGAAAACAATTTCAGGTTTCGCCTGATCAAAACAATGCTTGATCAGTCAACATTTTTCAGAGGCATTTCAGCCCCTAACATTCCAGGATAATATTTTTATTGATGTCGGGAAAAGGCATTGCCTTTTCCCGATCTCAATTTGCATTGGCCATTCACATTTGCAGCCTTGGCAAGCCTCATCTTGAGGGTGTTTGCTCCTCTCTTCTTCTTTTCTCCTATACCAACCTTTTCCAAGGATGAATCTGATTGCTCTAGTGTTCTAACCTTTGTGACATCCAAATGCTTAGAGAGTCCCAAGAAATCCTCTATATCTACATCATCATCATCTCTGCTCTCATAGATGGTCAAATTATTATCCCCACTGTCTCTGGCTCCCTCAAAGGAATCACCAAGATTTCTAATAGGTGAAATAGGAATGTCTTTAATTGATGTTCCCATGTCATCTATCCATGTGGCCGGGACATATTCCTTGTCTTCATCTAATCTTTCAGCCAAGAAATCTACATTGGTTTTGGGGTCTCTATATGAAGCTTGAGGCATTGAAACAGGTTTTAGCAATGTCTCCAGAGTTCCTTCTAGACTATTCACCTTTGAGAGATGAGGGTTGTCCTTATCAATATCAAGAGCTAGGTCCCCACCATTCAAATTATTAGATCCACTATTTTCCATTCCCCTCATCCTATATGTGTGTTGATCATCCTTATTTGGGATCTTGGTGATGTCTCCATTCTGGGATTGCGTAGTCCGTTCCCTTGGAGGGCATTTTTCCAGATCCACATTGTCCATGCTTCCCTTGGGAGGAGTGTCCTTCTGGCTTGGATTGTGGATGATATCCACCATATTGGTGATCAATGGTTTAGTGGAAGAGTCTTCGTGGATTGAAATTCCCATGCTCGTTCCCGCCTCCTTGATGTTTTTGAAGGATTCATTTGTCTTGGGAGCATTGACTACTCTGGTGGTAGAAGGTGCCATGCCTGGTTCTCTTTCACTTAGTAGTTCTTCCCAGACAATGTGAATTAATTTTCCTTTTCCCATGTCTCTGATGACATTGATTTCTTCATCTTCCCAGCTAGTTCTTTCAATCGGCTGTTTCCATGTCCCCGTGCTCAATCTAAGCTTGATAAATTCTGGGAGGGGACGCGCTTCGTTCCACAGAATCATAATCTTGGTGTATATAGAGAGATTTTTCTTGTTTAAGGCCTCCCCCCAATCCATGTATTTTCCCAATGCGTTACCCATCATGGTTAGGGTTTCAATGTTCCAGTATTCCTGTGGGATATTTTTAAGATTTATCCACACAGGGATATCAATCAAGATTTGACAAGATGGGTCAAAGTTTGGCACCCAATATTTAATGAAAAGACCTAAGCCTTCCAGGAAGTGTGGACCGGATTGGCTGACTTCCAATTTTTTTTTGTGTGTGGGGCATGTCACCAAATAAAATCTGTTCTGGAGGGTTTTCAATGTGTTGTCTGGGCTAACATTGTGAAACACCCATTCTTTGATTTTTTCCTAAGCTGACCAGGAGCCTGACCATTTTAAAAAGAAAGCTTTACATCTTAAGAAATCTGAATTGTTAATCCACTCCCTATTCTGAATAAGTAAGAATGGTGTTGCTGGGGAGGTTTGATATTGTTTACCTCTTTTTCTCCAGTGTTTTGTTCCGGCATCTCGGGCCTCCACAGTATTTTCTCAACATCTTTGAATCTTGCTGGAGCCGCCTAGGGTTTGCCTCTACCCACATTGTTTCTGAATGAGGAACGATTGCTCGCCCGAAAGCTGTCCGGATCCTGCCAAGCTCTGGAGGTTTGATGCTGGGTTCGATTGAGAGAATCTTGAGACCTTTGGTTGAAAAGCCATCTCCTGAAAGTCTTCCCCTGGTAGTCAAATCTAGAGTGGCGTCTGAATACCCTGTTCAGGAAATTTGATCGTTGCCTTCCTTGCTCCATTTTTGATCCTTAATACTTCTTGGATCATTAAAATAGTCCAATAATATGTATTATTATTCAAGGTGTACAACACCCATTTTCTAAAATTTCTCGCACTTGTATACATTGTATAAGGGTTAATTAGTAGCCACAAAATGTACAAGGGAGCAATCCCTCTATGACATATTTCATAATGAATCAAAGTGGTCCATGTGGTTTGGATAAGGATACCTACAAAACAAACAAAGTTACCAGCATCTCATACATGAATGCTCCCACCTTCTATCATGCCACTACCACTAGACATACATAGACACGATCCAAAGAGAAAGCCACAAAATCTGTCACAAATAAATCATAAGTATCATCTCAACTAATATCTTGAACATGCAAACTCAATCCAAAGGTAACCACATGCATCAGTAGCTATCAAGGATCAATAACCATAGCTGAAATAGAACCCAAAACAATTGCTAACACATCCAACTATCCATATCTCCAATGTAGTTCCTCTGTCATTTTCATTCTGCAAGACATCCCAATGGATGTGGATTTGACTTTATGTAATCTTTTTTGTAGTTGGATGAGATATTTTATGATGCTTTATTGTTTCTCTATGTGACTGGATGAGTTGAACTTATGCTTCGAAGCTTTTATATTCTTTTATTGGATGATCATGTTAGACCTATGTGAGGTTGTTAACTTTGGGGTAATATAGATTATGTCATTGCATCGACAAGTTGTTTATTCCCTTATGCCTAGTTGTAAGAAGCATTGTGCTTTGGATGTGTGTATACCTGATTTGTGATGCTTGACTTTTTGAGGCCTTTATTCTAAGTTTTGATGACTCATTGTGTTCTTGGTGTTTTGATCTGAGATTGATTTATTTATGATAGTGGGTGACTGTTATCATGTTATGATTGTATGCTAGCATTGTCACATGTACCTAGTTCAGTTCATTCCTGTATTCATTTTTGGAATTACTAATGAGGTTGTAATGGTATCTAGTTTACATGGCTTATGATGTGACTTGATATTTTCACTCATGTATGTGCCAGTGGTTACCAGATGGTGATTTTTATCAATATTTTTCTTTGATCTAAGAAAGACTCTTTTCATTACTCTGTAATTATCCACATGATGAGATACATTATTTTGGTTACTAGTATTAGGATTGATATAGATGCTAGACTTTATGGTTGTTTGTAGTTTTGAACATATATGTATGATGATAATGTTTTTTTATTTCATGATGCTTTATGATGATATCTAGTGTATTTTTTATTCGTGACTATGAATTATATTATTAGGATATGATTTTATTGGATTCCATGTTATATTGTGCCTTATTTGTTGTTGGATATTCTAGTTGTTGAATTTCACTGATATATGTTGTTAAACGATTATTTTAATATTTTAAAATGATTATGTAAATGAATTATTGTTCTCTGCTATGCCAATATCACTACACTTATGGGTTGTACCTAATGTGCTTGTACAAAGAGAGACGAAGTCATAGTTACTCATTCGTTAGGTCTACATGACGTCTCATTCTCCTTCACTAGTTAATGTTATGTGTATACATGTGCTTTGACTATTTATATTGAGATAAACTACCCTTGATGTTTGCATGTTTCAATAATAGGTACCAAACATCATTCTGCCTGATTTTTAAGTTTTGAGTATCTTATTCCCGATAGTAGCACATGAGATAGTATCACCGACTATTCATTGTTGAGCCAATATCATCCATGCATGGGTGATGTATCTACGAATATTATTGTTATCTCTTTGGTACATGTTGGTAAATTTGGATTTCATATGCATTTGTGATAGACCAGTTGTGTGTATGTGCATTTATAATTCTCGCAGTTGTCACGGTTGAGTGAGGTTTAAAATGGTGATTTTTATGTGTTTGTGGATTTATTTTATTGTCAGCTAGTTATCCGTAGTTGAATTCTATTTTGTTGGAATTGATTTAATTTATTTTGGGAAATTATATAGTTGCTTAATTATTTAAGTGGTTTTATTTGAAAAGTCTTTTTAGGGCTTTTGAGGGGGAAAGTTACTTATAATGAAGAATTATAATTCATTTACTAACTTTATACATTTTTGAGAGAACAAAATTTCTCAAACGGGCTGTTGTGAGCATTTTGGATATTTTATCGTTGTGTTTGATCCATTTTGCAGATCCATGTGGGTAGCGGCTCGCTGGAGTTGAGTCATCATTGCTAGTCTTTCTGTGGAGCCATTTTTGTTTTCACAAAGAATTTATTTTATTTTTCCCATTTCCGTGTCTGCAGCTTGGTGAGAGGTAGGGTCTCTCGTATTTTGTTCGTTTCTAATATGTTTTAGTTGATTATTGTTTGCATTTTCTTTGTGGGATGGTAATTAGTGTTTTCCCCACTTTCCTTTATGCATTTATCACCTAATTGGGTTTGTATGATGTACGAGGGTTTTAATTTGAAACTTTCCATTGTGAGGCTATCTGTTTACTCCCACAAATTTAGAATTAGATTTTTATTTGATTTTTGGGTTATTTGAGCCTTAAGGGAAAATGGTTTTTTATTTTATAGCTAGATTTTGAGTTCTATTTTTGGACTTTTTTTGTGGGCACATTGTCGTGTGCCATCTAGATGTTGTTTATCACCATGTTTGGCATGATTGAATTGATGGATGTTGTAGTACTCCATAACTGTAGTAGGATTTTCTATCAAAATGGATTGAGTACATTTTGAGTAATAACTATCCCAATCCAAATTTACCCATTAGATGATAAAATGGTGATTGTTGTACTTGGCCATATTTTGCAAGATTTTGTTACTTTTAATGCTTTTGGGCATTTTGAGCCTTCTTCATGTTCTAACGAGATAATTAATGGATTCCGTGGGAATCCATACTCTTAGAAAAGTAGACAATCATTTTGTATATGTGAAAAGTCAAACTCTGTATAGGCAGGCCTAAACAATCAAACGTTAGTTAAAAACACATGCAATACACAAAAAGACTCTACACATAACCTTTGATTGAACTAAAACGGAAGCACCCAAGTTCTATTTGATTTGTTCATTATGGATATTTGTGGGCATGCTCTCCTAAACACAATTGATTATCCTCAAATGATGCAAGATTTCAAGGATGAATATGAAGCTAAATGCAAACTAAATGGAGATCAAGATGAATGCAAACTAGTATGAGGAACTAGTTGCGAACAATGATCCAATGATGAGAGTATGAGGCTAAAATGAAATGCAAAATAAATCAAACTAACATGAATTCATGTATTTAAGATAACATGCTATGGAGATTAAAACTAGAAATGAACTAACATGTATATTTTCTAAATGCTCAAAATCAAACTAACATGATAACTCTTCTATACAAACGATGGATGAAATTATCTTTGTAAGGATTCTATTTATAGATTTTAGGAGGAAGGATGAGGGCTTGGATGAGGTGGAACCTATGTGGCATCGACATAGGAGCCACATAAGGGATACATAGGCTAAAAGAAGGTAATGCAAAAGTCAACATTTCTCACACATGTGTGAGAAACTTGATACAAGATGAGCTTTTAAGGTTTGAGATGCTCAAGGTTGCTGACATGTACGAGAAACATTGGAGAAAGGAGTGGGGGACAAGAGTGCAAGAGTATTTAAGGAATTTGGGTGGCTTCCTTGGGAAGAATTTCTCACAAATGTGTGAGCAACTCGTTACGCTTAATGAGGTTAGGAATCACCTTTTTAGGATAATTAATCTAGGATTGAATAGAAGGATAGGTTTAGTGGATGAAAGAGATAGGCGTAGGTTAGGATCTAGGTTGAGTTTAATATTAATTCAAATTAGATTTAAATTAACCAAGGTTTATAAGAATATTAGAATGTGTAGGATTTAAATAAATATAAATTTATTTAAAAGGGGTTTTATAAGGGACATGTATAAAATTAAATTTAATAGATTAGAAGAGGAAAGTTTTAAATAGAATTAAATACTTTAGCCGGAAGTGACCCTAATTTAATTAAATAGGGGGAAGAATATAACAATATAATTAATCAACTACAGTGTTAATGGAAAATATTAATTAAAATAAATTTAATTAATATAGAGTGTCAATAGGACGTGTTTAGGCGTCTACACATTTAACTTGTTATTTGTCTTGGTTTTACATTTATTCAGTTTCTTGTCTTGAGTGTTTTGGGAGTTGAGTTATGTTGGCATATGATGAAGATGATCATGTAGTAGATCCTGTAGTGGATATTTGCATAGTGTTTTCATTGCTGGAAACAAGTCTATTTCATAGGTCAGGTTTGATATATCAATGATGAAGTTGATCACATAAGGATTTTTCTAAGTGTTCTGTGTATCGGTGATAATACATACGGTATTGGTAAATTTGATGAGAGACGATAATATTGAATGTTCAAATGGTGTGATTGGTCAGGCAGTATCTACAGAGTCATATTTACCTACATCTATGATCGCTCAAGTAGATTAGGAGTGCACATGGAGATTTGAGTCAATCATCAATGATATCGGCAAGAACAGTCAATTGGTCTAGTGAAATTGGTTAAATTGAGGTATCAATCAATTATTAGTCAATGTTCGATTTATTTTTGAATTGTTTTGCTGAGGGCTGACATTGAAAATTTCAATATCCTATGTTGGCACTATCGCTTATGTCATTTGAATGGTTTTTTGGGGCTGACTTGTAACATGTTTTAGGGTTTATGAGAAACTTGAAAAAGTATGTAAAAGGATGTGAAATCATTAAGTTATGGTTGTTAATTCATGGTGTGGTGAGTGAGATCATTGAAGGTGAAGTAAAAAAGTGTGTTAGAGGTGTTAGAGAGATCATAACATCACAATGAGTAGTACATAAGTAGATTTTTCACAAAGAAGGTGTCATCATCAGGTCATTCTTTGAGTTTTCTACTCAAGGCAAGTTCTAACAGTCTTGCGATCAAAATCCTTTAACAAGCTTATTGCTAATAGGGTATGCAGGACCCTAACATGTCTGAATATTAAATCCTTTAATAAGGTGACTCTCAGAAGGAGTTTTAAATCTCTTAACTGAGTAGTTCTTAACAGGACTATTGTAATAACCTTTAACTAGGTTATAGATACTCTTGATCGGGTATAACCCTAATAGGGTGATGTAATCCTCCTAACATGGAATATCTTAT
The DNA here is from genome assembly GCA_018584345.1 of Thuja plicata. Classification (NCBI taxonomy): domain Eukaryota; kingdom Viridiplantae; phylum Streptophyta; class Pinopsida; order Cupressales; family Cupressaceae; genus Thuja; species Thuja plicata. Next base: position 1,323,915 of record MU224216.1, read on the forward strand.
TGCAGTAGTAGTGATATTTGTGGGTACTAATTCTCACTGTAATTTCTCCCTCTAAAAATGGTTTCCACACAATAATATTGGTGTCCTTGTGTTACATTTGTGGATGCATGTTTTACGTTTCTTCTATGTTACATTTACCTTTTCATGTTGGTTTATTTGGAATTTTATGAAAATATTTAATAGATATGTGGTTTCACTAATTCACCCCCCCCCCCTCAGTGCCTTATAAGACTAACAATTGGTATCCAATCCAAGTTCCCTTGAAGAAGCCTAACAACTTGGGGAGGATCCTTAAGGATTATATGAGGGGTTTAATATATCAAAGGAAACTTGAGAAATAAATTCCAAATGCTAAGCAATTCATTGAAAGGTTGAAAGAACAAATCCAAGAGTCAAGAGAAAAGAGACATGAACTTGTTGAGAAACTTGAACAACTATCTGAACAGAGTGGATATGAGGAATCTGAAGTACCTTTGGAAGAATTGTCTGAGGAGAATGAGTAGCTGCATAAAGAAAAGAAGAACATCAAAAGAGAGTTAAAATCTTTGTCAACCAGAATGGGTGAATAAATGGAAGCAAGGAATCCCTAAAATCCAAAGATATATCCCTAAACGCTAAGGTGGATAAGCTCTTCAAATATGAACAAGAGGTTGGTACATTGCATGCACATCTACATGAAACAAATGAAGAAAATCAAGTAGCCCTAATGAAGAATGAAAATCTGAGATAGGAAAATGAGAAACTGAAAGGTAAATTGAAGGCTACAAATTATTTACTCAAGAAATTTAATGAAATTTCTACAAAAATTGATGAACAAATCAAGGATCAGAGGATGCATGGAGAGGGTCATGGTTTAGGCTACACCAGTTATGAGGTTGGTGAATCTTCAGGTACCAAAAATACCAATCAAGATGTAAAGTCTTCACCTAAGGTGAATGAAAGATACTAATATGTTAGTATCATCAAGTGAAACAAAGATCTCAAAATTGATAAGATACATACAACCACCAATAACCACCATCATGAATCAATCCTACACCACCAACTCATCACTTTCAAAAGCTTCCACTGAAAGTGAAAACAATCACTAACCAAGATATCATGACATAGTGATAAACCATATCCTACAAGTCCCAAAACCAACTATCCAGGTACCATAAACATCATCAATCCTCTCATCTCAAAGTGAAATGTATTAATGCACAAATGACTATAGACATGGAAGCCTAACAAATATACATTACCAATGAATCAAACATGGCGGATATAAATATTTCACATCCAATTCATTCTAATGTAATCAAATAGGCTTCAAAACCTACCAGTCACATAAATCGTATATCCAATTGCTGAACATTCAAACTCATCATCATATTAGTAAACTACAAATTGAGATGTCAAAGAAAATAATACCGTAGACAAAATGACTCAAACATCGGATCAATATTTGATCTAATTTTCCACATAGGTCCACAATCATGTACCATAATCAAATAACTAAATAAGCATCAAGGAGATAAGTAACAACCTATTACCGAACCAAATCATCACTAATCAACACAAATATGACTATTTTGTATCAATGCAAAATAGATACATGCATACCCATGACACCATAATCATCACCATCAGTTCATCTGCACTCAACTATAACCCACATGAGACTCCAAGTCTTAAATTATGTCTAACCATGTCCTCAAAATGAAGACAAATTGTGTACCTATTGTCATCAAAACCCAAAATCTAAAAATATCTATAAACCTATATCATAAAGAACCAAATTTGATAATTAGCTAAATCATCATAAATATCTCATAAAAACATGCACTCCCACAAAGAAACAAGTGATAAAATTACAACACCAAATAAAAGCACACTAAAAATGCTCTCCAATGCCTATTCAAAATAAAAATCTAATTTTGTGTGCAAATAATATGAACAAAACTATTAACAAAAGAACATTTGACTTGTAGGCTCCAATAACATAACAAAGTGCCAAAATCTCAAAACCAAATTTGTACCTTCATCTAGTGCTATGAATTAGTTTTTCCAACGAGTACATAACAAGTCCAAAATTTGATATTGTGAGAAAACATTATGCCCTTTGGAAGAAAATCATCCTATTAGGTTATGTAAAAGTAACAAGGCATACATTGATCTCACAAAGTTTTCCAATTTCGCTAAATTCACAATTTTCATTTTTTTAGGAAATATAATTTACTTACTACTCCAACTACAAAATAAAAACCTCAAATGGAAATTAAATTAATTTTTTTTTTTGAAAAAGGTGGTAGAGCCACTTGATATATTAATATAATAATAATAAACTGGCTCAAAGAGCTCTCGGAGAAAAGAACCAGAAAGAAAAACTCTGATCATTGCTCGTATACAAGGAGAAAATTAAGAGTATATCAACCTCTGCTAGCCATATCTAGATAAAACCAAAATTATGATGAACCCACTATGAGGACCTAAACCTAAAATATTACAAGAGCCCATAGGCATACCATAAACTTTCAGGAAACAATATCCGCATCGGTTACATAGGCCCATAGGAAAACAAAGAACCCTGAGAATATTTACTAGCAGAAGATGAAAGTCCACAAAAAACAATAGCAACACAACCTTTCAGTAGGTCAAACCCGCAACCATAAGAAAATATACAATATGGAACCCTTTACATGAAGAAAAATTTTAAACATTTACATGGAGTGCTGAAATCAGAGGAACCCACACGGAAGTGTACCTACAAAACAGAGAAAAAAAAAAAATGTTCCTGCAAAAATCATTAATCTTTCAGAAAGAACAGAGTAGTATCCCCACCAGTAGCAAGAGGAGGATCACCACCCAAACTGAGATTCAGATTAAGGTCTGGAATGGGATGGTCAGTCAGCTCATGAATATGTGATAGAGTAGAATTGGGTTTACCAGAAATAGAAGAATCCTTAACAGAGGCAGATGTGTCAAGCTCAAGGAGGTCAAGGATGGAAAACACAACTTGATCCACACCACTTACATATTCTTTTGTGAGAGAACCATTAAACTGCTAAAGGGTCATTTTAACTGGCCAGAAGGACTGGCGCTCGAGACCCTTTTTGATTCTTTCAAGAACTGTATACACACCATGGTGATTAAGGGCAGAATAATGGTGGAAAAGACCACCAATAAGACCGGCACCACCCCACAAATCATATTTTTGTAGAGCCCTAGCAAGTTTATTCACCCGAAGAAATTTTTGTTTCACATACCGTGAAACAATTAGAACCAAATGGAAAGGAGATTGTAACAGATCACAAACATTTGACAGAAATACCGATAAAATTTGAGATGGGTAAATGATACATTTACCAAACTGGAAAAGGATGTCATGGCCAATGATCCTCTTAATACCCTGACGAATGTGGGGATGATCACAGACGAAAATAGTTGCCAGCATATCATCTTTGATACACCCCACAAAAGGTTGTTCCCAATCTTGCACCTCAAAGAATATTCTATAATTACGGAGGTAGTAATCCATGTGAAGATTGGAACAAGAGGAGAAGACATCAACCTTAGTGCTAATACCCACCACCAAACTCGAACGATCAGATATTTTGAAAAAAACTGTAGCAATCCGGCCTTAATATTACCAAAAGAAGACAAAGGAAAAAAAACCCAACACCCCAAAATAGCCAAGAAAGAAGGAGGAAAATGAAATCTAAAATAGGAAAGGAAGACAATCTCAGCGGAAAAATTAAGCCCAAAAATGCAAAATAGAAGGACAGCCAAGAAGACCCTCATGATAGCGCACAATTAAGTCACAAAAAATGAAATCTCATCAAAATCACAGAGTACTGACAAGAAGTAAATGACCAACTTAATCGCAGTAGACGGAGCTTGCCACATAAGTGTACCACAACCAACTTAAACTCACATATGAAAGGAAAAGACCCGAGCCATCACATCACGACATGCGAAGTTAAGAGAAGCAGAGATTACGCACGATTCTAGTAGCCCAAGATGATGTAGGGAAGATGGGTGACAGTATAACGGCCAACACCACATCATTTCAAAGAAAACAGTAACACCAAACTTCATAAAGAAATATGTTAAAAAAGCCACAGACTTATATGTGTTGTGATGTACAGGTACAAGTCTAATCACATGTCGAAATTAATCCAGCCCATAGATTAGAAAATAACTGAACATTAAAACCCATATAAATCAATAACCATCTTAGTCATACTTCATGATGGAAAGGAGTGAGAAAAAAATAAAATGAGCGAAGTGAACAACAAAATTTTCACAACATTGCCACACAGCCAATGGCAACCCAAAAAACACAGCAACTTGACTGAGATCTGACCAATGTCCATCAGGAAACCATCACCAAAATCCAACATTAAATCAACACAGAGGACCGTTGGAAAATCATCATCAAATGCTGACAAAAAACATGCCTGTTGGTAAAGCAACATCAAAAATCCATTGAAAAACCATTACTGAAAACCATCAGCGAAGCAACCGAGAATCGTCGGTAAGAAAGCCAAAAAACCGTTGGTGAAACTAACACCGACCTCCATCGGTAGACATTCTGAAACAAAATTGTAGAAATCATCGGTGAAAACAATACCGAGCGCCGTCAGTGAAAACAACACCAAGCATCATCGGTGACCTTACTAAACCGACTTGAAGAGAATTAGAAGCCAAAAGACCAAGCCAAAAGAAATCAACTTATAGATATTTTAGAACAAAACCTGAACACCAAGGCTATCACAACCTAAACTATCCCACTTTAACATAATTCATTATGAATAATTGAGAGAAGGGGAGGGAAGTTATCAATTGGGCAATTATGAGAAAGGGTGTCAAGATGAGTTTTGTCACCTCCCATATTTTCTAGGCAGTCTGCGAGAGCATTTCCTTCAATAAGGGTATGCGAGATAGAGAACTTATGAATAGAGTCAATGAAGGACCATATTTGTTGCATTATGTATTTGAGCTGCCAATTATCAATACACTTTTTAACACAAGAATTAATGATAACAGAGGAATCACCTTCAATATGAAGGTATAAGATTGAAAGTTTCTTAGCGAGTACTAGACCTTCTAAGAGTGTGATAGCCTCTGCCATATTATTAGTATTGTCAGGAATTAATAATACTAATATTAAAATATTTAATAATGCCAATATTAAAATATTTAATATTAATAATGCCAATATTAAAATATTAATAATTACATTAATAATATTGGTATTCATAACACGTTTAATGGGCACATCTAGACCTGAGGATAGCTGATTCGCNTTCCCCCCCCCCCCCCCCCCTCAGTTATTCTAAATTCATTCTAACTGGTATGATGATCTAGAAGAACTTGAGGCACTTATGGCAAGAACACTATCTAGAGGAAAAGGAAAATTCCTATTATTTGTTTTTCATGTAACAAAGTTGGTCATATTGCTGCAAGATGTCCTGATAAGAATGACAAAGATGAAAGAAGAGATAACAAGTATAAAGGTAGAAAGGATGACCAAGACTTTAGGAAGTACAAGGATTACAAAGACAAAGGTAATAAATCCTGTTATATAGCTGAAGAAACTTTTGAAAATGAATCTGATGAAAATGATATAGAAGTTGTGTATGTTGCAATGAAAGATGATTCTGATGATGATGAGAAAACTGTAGTAATTTCTTATATGAGTAAAGGTGATAATTGGATTATTGATAGTGGTTGTTCACATCACATGACCAGTGATAAAGAGAATTTGAAAACTTAGATCAGTGTAAAGGTGGTTATGTTAAATTTTGAAATGATACACCATGTCGTGTTAAAGGGAAAGGATCAATTCAATTGACTAACAAAATCAGATGTGATGATGTATATTGGGTTGATGATCTTAAGTATAACTTATTGAGTTTTTCACAGCTCAATACTTCTGGTTACAGAGTTGAATTCCATCACAGGAAAGAAAAAATCTATGATGCTAATGGATAATTAGTTCGAAGTGGTGAGCAGACAAAAGGTAACTTGTTTTATCTAGATTTAACTGTTGAGACATGGTTGTTTGCACAATATGGTGATGTTTGGTTATGACATAAAAGGTTGTGTCATGTAAACTTTGATAACTTGGTAAGCATAAGAAAATTGAAAAAGGTTAGAGGAATGCCTAAGTTAAAGAAACCTAAAAATGCAATGTGCAAACAATGTCAATTGGGAAAGATGACTAAATCTAGTTTCAAGAGTAAAACTCATACTTCTGAGGATATTCTAGAATTGGTTCATACTGACCTTTGTGGACCTATTGGTGAGAAAAGTTACTGGGGAGACAAATATTTTATCTTATTTGTTGACGATTACTCTAGAATGATGACTGTTATGTTTCTTAAGGAAAAATCTAATGCATTCCAGTTGTTTAAGTGGTACTTGGCAAAATTTGAAAAGGAGACATGTAAAAGTCTGAAATGTTTGAGATCTGACAGAGGAGGCAATTTTATTTCTAATGAGTTTAACAAGTTTTGCAATGATAGAGGGATAAAGAGATAGATGTTTGCTCCTAGGACACCACCATAGAATGGTATAGTTAAAAGAAGCAATTGATCTATCATGGATTGTGCCAGAACACTAATGATGGAGAAAAATGTTGCACAAAAATATTGGAGAGAAGCTGTAAGTACAACAGTCTATACCCTGAACAGAGTATAAGTCAAGAAAGGTACAAATACTACACCTCGTGAGCTATGGTATGGATATGCACCTAGTGTAAGCTATTTTAAAGTTTTTGGAAGTAGATGTTTCATACTGAAGGATAACACAAATGGAAAACTTGATGCTAAAGGTGAAGAAGGCATATTTCTTGGATATTCAACTAAAAGTAAAGCATACAAGTGTTTGAATTCTAACACTAATAAAATTGTGGAAAGTGAAAATGTTAGAATTGATGAATATGCAGAAAGAAATGAAGCTGAAAGCATGACAGAGCCTGAGAGTTACAAATCATTCACCTATCATGATGAGGAAGATTATAATGAATTACCTGAAACTGAGAATTAAGTTGCTGAGCAACAGTTCGCACCCGCCGAGTCATAGAACAAAATTGCCAGGCAATAGGAGGTGACTGCCGAGCTATCTGATGGAGATGTCGAGTCACAGTTTCAACCTGAATTAAACATGAATGATCAATCTAAAGCAGAGAAAGAACCTACTTTGGTAAAGTATGTAAGAAGGCATGATAAACCTGATCAAATCATAGGAGCAAAGGATTATGCAGTCATGACAAGAAGAAAATTGAGAGAAGATACCTTCTTATTATGTGAATTTGAGCCTAAAATAGTAAAAGATGCCTTAGACAATGAAGACTGGATTCAAGCCATGAACGAAGAAATTGAACAGATTGAAAATAACAATACTTGGACACTTGTACCTAGGCCGAATGACAAGAATGTAATTGGTACTAAGTGGATATTCAGAAACAAGCTGAATGAACATGGAGAGGTAACAAGAAATAAAGCTAGACTGGTATGCAAGGGTTATGCACAAGAGGAAGGAATTGACTACGGAGAGACATTCTCTCCTATTGCAAGATTGGAAGGAGTAAGAACCTTACTTGCATATGCAGCCTACAAAGGATTTAAAGTCTATCAAATGGATGTAAAGTCAACATTTCTAAAAGGTATATTAGAAGAAGAAGTATACATTAAACAAGATGATGGATTTGTTGATCCAAGCAAAAGAAATATGGTTTGCAAATTACAAAAAACACTATATGGACTGAAGCAAGCACCCAGAGCATGGTATGAGAGATTGCACAACTATCTGATGAAGATTGGATTTGCAAGAACCAATGACAACAAAAATCTGTATTTGAAGATAGAGAAAAGTAAAGGTACTTTATTAGCTGAAATTTTTTTTGACGATATTATCTTTTGTGGATAAGATATGTGATGCCAAGCGTTTGCAAAGGAGATGCAAACTAAATTTGAGATGTCTATGTTTGGTGAGATAAACTTTTTTGTTGGCTTACAAATATATCAGATGAAGAATGGTATCTATATTACTCAATCAAAATATGTCAAAGAGATACTAAATTTTTTTGGAATGGAAGATTCAAAACCAGTGAGTACACCCATGGTTACTAGATAGAAGTTAACCAAAATTGATGAGACAAACGAAGTAAATCAAACACTATATAGATCAATGATTGGAAAACTGCAATATGTTGTACACAGTAGACCTGATATTGCATTAGCTATTGGAATTGTTGGTAGATTTTCTACCAATCCCAAGGAAACTCATATTATGACAGTAAAAAGGATTCTGAGATATTTGAAAGGAATAGATGAATATGGTCTGTATTACAAAAGGAATGATAAATTTGAACTCAGAGTTTATACTGATTTTGATTGGGTTGGAAATGTTGATGATAGAAAAAATACCAAAGGAGGAGCATTTATTTTGGGAAAAAGATTAGTTTCATGGACAAGCAAGAAACAAAACTGCACCTCACAATCTACAGCTGAAGCCGAGTATGTGGCAGCAGCAGTTAATTGTTCTAATATTGTGTGGTTGAAGATACAACTGAAAGGAATGAAAGAAGAGATCACAAAACTAGTTGTCATAAATTGTGATAATACAAGTGCCATTAATATTTCTAAGAACCCTGTAATGCACTCTAAGACAAAGCATATAACTATCAAGTATCATTACTTGAGGGAGCTAGTTCAGAAGAAGGAAGTGAGACTGGAGTATGTGAACACTAAGGAACAATTAGCAGACATATTTACAAAGGCATTACCCAAGGATGCTCATGAGTATCTGTGAGGTAAATTAGGGGTGATTCCCCTAACTGAGGCTAATTAGTTTAGAATGGTATTGTTGCATCAAATTTTATATTCAGAATATTTTTCACATTGATGCACAGGCAATCACACTTTAGGATGCTACCTAAAGTTGTGAAAGACAGACAAGGACAGAAAAAGAAAATCAGTCATAAAAAAGATGACAAGAACAACATAATACAAAGTTCAGAACATAAGAATTTGCATGTTGAATATGTCAACATCTTTGGCATTGTTGTCAAAGAGGGATAAATATATTGAGAAAGATAGAGGGAGAATTTACTACTTAGAGAAAGAGAGAGATTGATGAACAGAAACAGAAAGACATCAGTGTGATCATAGACACAAAGGGAGAAAAGTTTTACAAGATGAGAATCAAAATGAAGCTAAAGACATTAATGAAGATTTGTTCATATCAAGGAACACAAGCAAACTTTTTGGATTGTATGGTAACTATGGTTGAAAATTATTGTTTTATTGTTTAGTGTTGCCATCAATGCCAAAGACCAAAGAGGGAGATTGTTAGAAAGATTGTTTGGAAAGCTACAATGGAAAAAATTGTTGTTTTGTCATTGATGTCAAACCTTAACTGGTGAGACTATTGCTATCTATTTGAGTACCATATCTATTGATTGATGAGGAAGATTTAACAAGAAGACCAAGTGGAATGGTTGAGTTAAGGAAAATAACAAGGGTACTTGATCAGTTGGCACATTAGCAAAGCAATGTGTTGTTTATCTTTTGATGATAGTTTTACTGATTGGTTTGTGTCAAGCACCAGTATGTCGAGCAGAATTTCTAGTGACGATCGAGCACCAGTGAAATTGCCGAGAAAGTTTAGTATTGGCCGAGTGAGAACACAATGGTGGCTGAGCGCTAGTATTTTGATTAATGATGAGATTTAAGATCTCTGGCCGACATAGTTGATTTTATTGGGATATGTAAAGTTAATTAAAGATTGATCCATGTTATTTAATGCATGGGTAACTGCAATTAATGCATGGACTCAAGATTTAATTAAAGAATACTATGGAGAAGTAAATGGTAATGTAATGATGGGATGATCCATTGGATCTGACCTAACCTAAGATCTACGATCTTGATTAAGTGGAAAAGATTTATCTGACCTAGATGAAGAGGTATAAGATAACCTCAAGGGGTTATTCATGTAGTGTGTGTGTATGCAAGAGGATTGCATAGTTAATTTACTAATTGGCATGACCTAGCAGAGAAGGCTGAACAGAGAAGCAGAGAATTGCATGAGTGATTGCTTGATGGATTTCCAAGAAGATCTGGAGTTTGAGATGAGAATGGAGCCCACTCAGTAAGTTAGCATTAGAGCTAAAATCAGATCTGGATTTTCAAAGTAAGTTGTATGTATCAGATCACAACTGCTGATTACTTTCTAACCATTGTATCAGTTAAAATCCTTTAACAAGGTTGACCTAACAGTCATTGTATAAATCCTTTGAGCAAGGTGACATTCAGGTGGAATATTCTAAGTCCTCTAACAAGTCCACTCCTGACAGGGTGATTAAATCGTTTAACCAGGTCACATTTAGCAATGTGTTTTATAACCTTTAACAACGTTGGCTCCTAACAGAGCTCACTTCAGAAGAGTGAAAACTTGGTAGCATGTTACTGGTGATTTTTCCCATATTGGGTTTCCACGTTAAATCATGGTGTCAAAATGTGTGAATGTTTATGTTGTGTTTTACTGTTAAGTTTCTGCAAGCTTATTTCATTAGTACAGTAAACTGCACACTTTTATATTA
>MU224216.1:1334558-1372739 GCA_018584345.1 Thuja plicata
TTCCCATATTGGGTTTCCACGTTAAATCATGGTGTCAAAATGTGTGAATGTTTATGTTGTGTTTTACTGTTAAGTTTCTGCAAGCTTATTTCATTAGTACAGTAAACTGCACACTTTTATATTATTGCTGTCGAGCATATCTGAATTGCTCAAACTGGTGTAAAGTTTTAATGGGCACATCTGGACCTAAGGATAACTGATTCACCCCCCTCTTAGTTATTCTGCATTCATTATAATAATTGGTATCATAATGCCAATATTAATAATGTAATTGCCATATAATTAATAATGCTAATATTAAAATATTTAATATTATTCACATGGATTTAAAAAATGACAAAAAATATTTAATAAAATAAATATTATTAAATAATGATGAAAAATATTTTTAAAAATTTATATTGGTTGGGTTTTAACAATGGTGGGACTCTCGCAATTGAGAGTCCCCCTCGGTCAAGATCTCACACTAGAAGGGAAACCCCTTCAAAGATCCCTACGCAAGAGGGGAAACCCTTGGCAGGGAGCCCACGTGGGTGGGCCTAATCCACCTTGTGACTGGTACCGTGGGTGGTAAGGCTTGTCCCCTCCCCCCGCCACCCCTCCCCCTCAAAAAATTCATTTATTTTTAATTTTTTAGTTTTATTATTCCCAATGCAGGTCTAATAAGAATTTTTATTTTTTATTTTCTGCAAACATTGTGCTAAATTTTACGGTCATCATGACCAACAACCAATTATTTTGGCAAGTTTTTCAACCAAAAGTGAAATATGCCAAATTTTATTTCAAAACTCATCGGAAGACCAACCCTCATTTAATGGTGAGGCTCATTTTTCCCAAGAGGAAAATTTTATAAACTCCTCTAAAATTTATCATTTAAATGAACATCCAAAAAATCCTTTTGACTAATATTTTTCCAAGCCCCAAATCTGTAAACAACACATCATAAAAGAAAACTCAAAACCCTCAACACCTAGGCTTATAGCCAAAACCATAGCTTTGATACCACTTGTAATGAAACTTGCAACCAATATATGATAATTCTCACATAACCCATATCACAAATTTACCATAAAGGTAAATTGAATCCACATGCAATAGAATAAACAAAATACCCACAGAACCTGATACAAAATATATCCTAAAAGAATCCCCATGAGGGAAAAATTCAACATCTAAAAGCATCCATAGTCCATGTATTATTCAACAAAGCAACATTACAATACATTTGTGGAAGCCTTAGAAGCCCCAACTGTTATAATGTGAGGTTGATGTTATCTATGTTGTTGTCATTAATTTGTTCATTGATGTCAAAATATCCTTATCCCATCCTCTTCGTGTATTGGTTGCTGTGTAATCGACTGGTTTGGCATTTCAGTTGATTTTCTTCTATTGTCTGTATGTTTCGGTTGCGGCATCCTATGTTTCAGTTGATTTTCTCTGATTGTCTGTTTGTTTCAGTTTGGCGTATCGGTTGATTTTCTATGATTGTCTGTATGCAAAATATGGCATCTGTCAGAGATATTCTCACACGTGTGTGGGAATTTGGGGTAGAGTATTTTCATGCCTCCAATTTAGCATGTTGATACATGTGTGAGAAAAAAATGGAATTACTTAGCATTCTCACACATGTGGGAGCATGGAATGCGCTAAGGTGGAAGCCAAAGGTTATTTCAAGATGATATACCAATTAATAAAGGATTTAATTAGGTTAAATATTATTCATGGATCAATCAGTTAGTTAAGATGGAAGAATTTGAGAGGCTTAATTAGCCTAAAATAACTAATCAGACAAGTGTCAAGATTAATTGGTTTAGTTAGGAAATATTTTTCTTAGAGCTAATTGATTCAATCAATTAACTTAGGGGAAGGAAGACAAATTAAGAATAATGATGGATAGATAGTTGGTTGAACATGGAGAAGTGAATTGGCTACCCTCAGGATCTAACAAAATTTCCAAGGAGTAAATCGACCCTTGCGAAACCTCACTTCTACTAGGACTCTGGTGAGTGAGGGTGATCAAGATAACTTAATTGATAAAAGATGTGTTTTAAGACTTAAATGAAATACTATGTGAATTACAAAAAATGAATTAACTGAACAACACTAATAGATAAAATTGTTTTGACTATTAGAAATAATAGAGCTAACTATTAAGATTAGCTGCCAAGCTCCACAAGCTCATTTCCTCATACACCTACGTGAATCTAAGACTAAAGTATGGATGTAGGATGTCCACGCAATACATATTTTTTGTGTATGGACATGACACATAAAATGAGGTAGAAAATCAAGACACTAATTTAACAAAAAATAGACTAAGCTAATAATAGTAAATGATAGTATATAATTATACAAAGGAAATAACATAAATTAAAATGAATAAAGGAGAGGAATACATTCAATAAAGAAGGTAGGAGAATCCCATGAGCCGTTCTTCCTCCTTCAAAACATGTACACATAGAAAAAGAGAAAAATGTAGGGGCTGTTTGAAGACTTGCCTTAGTCAAGTCCCTAATTTGGTGCTTCCCCCTCCACAACAACTAGATAGAAATATAATTGGTGATATATAATTGAGAGATGATAGATGATGAAAATTAATGAAAATAACAATACTAGATGATAAGAAGAATATGATATGCTAAGTAAAATATGAGGCTAGAGACTCCCCTTCAAAGCTATGAAGATGGAGCTCAATGGAGTGAAGGAAAAGTGATGATGGTGATAAATTTGGTGTGTTGTGAAGAACAAGATGTTGTGCAATAGTTGTCTCAAGATAGGAACACAAGCTCAAAGAAGTGTAGAAATTTTATCTAGAAGATAACCAAAATGCATGGGAGAAGAAAAAATGTAGCCAAGAGAGATAAAATGAAGCTCGATGATGGATTTTAAAGCCATCTGAATGATTCTTGGTGTTGGTGGGAAATGGTAAGAGGTGTTACATTGTAGGGGTGGTAGCTTGAATGTCTCAATGGATCACTTCTTATCTATAGACTTTTGGGATGAATGCACATCGTACAGACGTCTCGATCATGTGCACGAGTCCTATGATAACTAAGTTGTATGGTCTAGAGTCTAGATGATATAAAAATACAAGGAAGATGGAGGAATGTGGAGGCTTATGTGGGCATCTTGTTTTTCAGAAAAGTTAGGAGCATCACATAATGGTAAATTACACAAGGCACAATTTTATGACACTATATTTTTGCCCCACTTTAGTGAGCATATTATAGTAAAAGATGCAAGCTAAAGTAGAGAAAAGTTACTTGAAAATATTTTTTTTGTATGAGGTTGCCCCCAGGGAAAAGCCCTAAATTGTCATGAAATTGCATCCAATATGAACGCTCTAAATAAGAAGCTAGATGAAATAAATAGAATATGATAAGAGATAGAGATAGATCACTTGACAACATGTCAGCATTGATACAAAATTGTATTATGCTAGATAGCCATATAATAGGATGATTTTGAGTGCACTGATATGAGTAGAAAATTATATATAGTCTTATGATAGGGCTACTTTAGATATGCACCAATACGAGTAACAAAATCTAGATATTTATATAATAGGGTTACTTTGATCACACTGGTACAAGTAGTAAAAATTAACTAGTCATACAATAGGGAGAGATATTATGACAACATCAACATGGGTAGAAATTATAGATAGCCACATGTATGGGTGAGAGATACACAAATATGGGTAATAAAGATAGATGGACGCATGATAAGGTGAAAAGATTTGACAGATAAAAAGGATTGGCTCCCACCAAGGAAGACAAATAAATCAAATATTTTGATGTTTTAGAAAAACCTATGATATAGAGATAATAAGATAATAAGACATAATAGCCCCTTAGAATGGTTCATGTTTCTTAGAGAGGAACATGAGACATTCTAAGGATAGAAAGATACATTATGGCATGTCAACATACAAGATGTTTCCGTGGAATATCACCCTTCAATAGGTGACACATGATATTTGCAACCTCCAAACAAGCAAGCAGAGATAGGAGGATATGATATTCAACATCAGAACTCATAAGAGTGAAAAAGATATATGATACACGACATTTTATGGGCATTTCATTAGGGATAATATGTCTCAGATCTAAAGAAGAGCACATCAAGACAAAGAAAAATTAAAATTTGGGTCAACATGGAAGGATGTCCTAAATTCCTGCAACACTTTGCATTATCTACAAATATCAAAAGTCAATACATAGGAAATAGAAGAACGCGATGACAAATAGAAGAATTTCTATGACATATAACCCCCTCTTTTCAAGTACCAATAGATTACAAGGGTCCTTCAAAGGGGGACAACATTAATAGACAAGCATGGAGGAACACAAACATGAACACTCTAATCTATAGAGGTAGAAGTAGGTGCTCCCTCACAGATTGTCCACCAATAGATCATCACCCTCCCAATATTGATCATATGGGGAGGGAGCTCGAGAATGTAATGGTACTTTTTTTGTGGTAATCCCTGATGCCTCAACCATAGCCAAAGCCAAAGCCAATGATGAAGCCACTTTGATGGTCTCATCCAATAGATCAACCAAAGTGAGCTTAAGGAATCTTGTGAAGATTATTGTCATCGTCAAAAAATCCAAAAGAGAGTTTAGCATGCATGCCTCATAGGACATAGATGACTCAACTTGAGGTAAAGATAAAGAAGATGAAAAACTAACCTTTGCAAGTGGGGAAGTGACAAAATTGGGAAAAGATGGAGCTTTCTCCATGAAAAGAACATAAACTCGTAAAGGGTATGTTGGAGCATACTTGTTGTGGAAAAACTCAGCAAGCTCAAAATTTCTTTTAAAGGATGGTAGGGGGACCCTCCAATCCATAGTAGTTTTCCTAAGCACCCCGGGAAAGCTAGGATGACAATCAAGAAATGATGTGGGATGAGTAGACATAACTGCACTAGACACAACTTGTGTATGCAATGTGTTTAAAGGTGTAGGGAATGGTGTGATATAAGGCAAACAAACAATTAGAAGGGGTTCCTAGGAAGGGGAAATGAAAACTTGAACGTGCTTGGTGCAAGGTCTAATAGTTATTCCTAGAGAAGTTTGAAGTGAGATAGAGGATGTGGCTATATGAAGGATTCGAACAATAGGAGCTGAGATAGAAGTTGTAATAGGAGTTGGAGTAGGAGATGAAGCATTTTGATGAAAGGAATATTACTAAAAAAGGAAGGATGATGTAGGGGACCCTAGTTCACTTCAAGTTCATCAAAATATTGAGAAGGGAATTCGCTACCCTCAAGATTTGATGGAATCCCCAAGGATCAAATCTACCCTTGCCCCATCTCACTTCTACTAGTACTCTGGTGAGCTAGGGTGACCAAGACAACTTAATTGATGAAAGATATGTTTTAAGACAAGTGAAATACTATGCAAATTAAAAGAACTCAATTAATTGAATAATACTAAGAGACAAAAATATTTTGAGTATCATAAATAAAATACCTAATTGTTAGGATTAAGTACCAAGCTCTAGAAGCTCACTACCTCAGACACCTACATGAGTCTAGGACAAATAAATGGATGGAGAAAATCCATGTAACACACATTCATCCTATATGGATAGGGAATAAAAATAAGGCCAAAAATTGGGACATTAAATAACTTAACAAAAAACAAACTAAGCTAATAATAGTAAATAGAAGTATACAATTATACCATTTCACACACTATTTTTTTTCATTGATGTAAAACTTGTTATATTCAAGGATTACTTTTGTTTGGAAGATTTGTATAGTTGTTGTTGCACTTTTCCAGAGTAGTATAGTAGTAGAAGAACATGCAAACATCATCACAGATGTATGAATAATATTTAAATGGTTTGCATAGGGTGTTTCCAGGTGTCTTAGTCTATATGCATAGGTTTTTCAGATGTACATGGTTGATTGCATATTTTAGGTATATCTTAGGTAGTAGAAAACAATTGAAGAAGGTTTCAAGAGGCATAGTCAGTTATCTCAACTCTTATCTAGTGATCTAGAGTTATTTTTTTATGGCTGTTCATTAAAATTAACTGAGTGATTATTTTGATGTATAGTCTACTTGATTATGTCTTGTTTTTTGCTCTGCATTTTTGTGCTTCAATTGGTCTCAATTTTTGGTTTGTATATGATGTAGATAGAGATTAAAATATAATAATTAATACATCTCAAATTTCATGGTTTGTTCTTCTCTGCATTTAGAAATATAACATTCTACATCTCAGACAACTTGGAAACAAAACAACAACAAAATATACTCTATATTCCTCCTTGACAAGTTTTTTTGATGTTGTAATACATTTTTATGACCTTTCTATGATTAGATGTTAGTGTCATTTATTGTTTGTGGTTCACATCATTGTTTAAGGTTGTTTGGCCAACTTGATTGATAGTTTTATTCATTTGAGTATGACTTAAGGTTCTTTTCTTTTTGCGATAGCGTGCAAATATTTGGCTAGTAATTTTGTATCCTATAATGAATGTTCTAGATTGACATGAAGTTTCACATGTTACATTTTTTCTTCGCATGCTTCAAAGAATGTATCTGGGTCGATGGTTCACATTTAACACATTACATCCTAATGGGTAGACTAAGCTAGTGGTCTTAGTGTGTTGTGAAGGGTATATAATGACATCGATGCTTTAGAGATTATGATTGGATGAAGAGATACAATCATATAATGCAAAAAGGAGAACATAGAAGAATATGAGATATTACGAAGATATGGAATAATATTAGAGATGAAATTGAAAGCACGTGCTTGAAGCAATAAAACTATAATAAAATTTTTGGGAATACATTCTTAAACAGTTCAAACACCACTACCTTTTTCTATCAGATGTAAATTATTTTGTCCTAAAGAAAGTATAATCTTTAGTACTTGCAAGTTATGTATTGTTTATAAGGCTGGGGGCCTCCTTTTGTGACTTCATAATCAGGAACACTGAGTTCCTTGGCCTATGGCCTAATATTGTAATTGATTATACCATATAGTGAGTAGGATTCTCACTGTGGTTTTTCCTAATTTGGGTTTTCTACGTAAAAATATTAGTGTTGTGTTTTGTTCTATTTGTAGTCTTCGTTGCTTAATTTTGCACATAACAAAATGAATTATTATGATCAAATTCTAATTGCATGTTGACTCACCCCCAACATTCAGATGTATTCAACATATGTAAAGGAAATAATAGAAATGAAAAATGAATAAAGGAGAGGAATACACTCATAGATAAGAAGGTAGGAGAATCCCACAAGCTATTCCTCCTCCTCCTCCAAAATATATACACAAAAACATTGTTGGGTTTGTTTGGAGACTCACCTCAGTCAAGTCTCTGCTTTGGTGTTTCCACCTCCACAACAACCAATTAGACAGATAATCAATGATAGACAATTGAAAGATAATAGATAATGATAGATAATGAAAATAATAAGACTAGATTATAAGAAGAATATGATATACTAATAAAAACATGAGGCAAGGGAGTCCCCTTCAAAGACACAAAGATGAAGCTCAATGGAGTGAAGGAAAAGTGGTGATGGTGATAAAGCTGGTGTGTTGTGAAGACCAATATGCTATGGAATAATTGTCTCAAGATGTGAACGCGAGCTCAGAGAAGCGTAGAGATGTTGTAGAAGGTAACCAAAATGCATGGGAGAAGCAAACATGTTGTCAAGTGAGAGAAAATAAAGCTCAAGGATGGATTTTAAAGACATCTGAATGATTCACAACATTGGTGGGGAGTGGTAAGTGGCATTACACTAAAAGGGTGGCATTGTAACCTCTCAACGACTCAATGCACATCTGCAGATTTGTAAGACGAATGTGTACCATGCAACCGTCTCTTCGGTGTGCATGCAACCTATGCCAACTAGGTTGTGTGGTTAATAATATGGAAAAAAAGACAAGGGACATGGAGAGACGTGGAGGCTTATGTGGCATTGTTTTTGCTAAGGTAGCAACATCAAATACTGATATTTTTCTTCTAAATTGAATGTATACAATTAATACTCTAAAATGAGATAATTGTATACTAAAGGTTGGGGTGTAGCACTTATGTCCCGACTTTGTTTGGCTTGAAATTCATTTTTTAGTCTCTTTGAGTCATCTAAAATCAATTTTTAGTAGTTTTATAGTCAAAGTCTAGTTGCAAGAGTTTTAATTTTTAATTTTTAATTTTCATTTTTATACTTGTGTTTCTACTTGTGATTTTGTGTTCCCAAGTCTCTTATCTAGTCATTTTGTGAGCACTAGCTCTAATGTTAATTAACCACTTAGTGTTAGACTAAGGTTGAACGATTCTCATTTTTCACTAATTATGTAGACACTCAAAATGAAAAATTTAACTTCAAAATTATTTTTCTTAACATTTTCACACAAAGCAAAACATTCTTCACTATAGAAATACTTAAGTTTGTGATCCAACTAGAATCAAATTTGTAGGTTTGGGTCTAATCTATGGTCATTGGATTCATCCTCTAAGTCTATATTTTACCTTGCATGATGTGTTATACTCCTTTTCTCATCCAAATTATTTGTGTTTACAATGCCATTTTTTCTAAGTTAAGACTAGTTATATTTTAAAAGCAAATTGGAAAATCTATCATTATGTTATAGGTTGTATGGGCTATGACCAGAGGTTTTCTTGCTGGTTCTTTCCTCTCGGTATGTTTTTGAACGAGGATTGATGTACTTTTATTATAATTAATAAATATCATCTCGGGTATGACCCTTTATCCATAAAAAAAAAAAGATAAGAGTTTTTTAATAAGTGAAATATGCATTAATCATCAAAATTATGGAAAAGTGATTATCGCGAAGAAGGTGAATTATAGAAGTAATTCATATCGTTAGATTGTAGATTTGTTCTTCCATCAGATATGGTGAAGATTACAAGGGACGTCAAAACATATATATGCTTATGAAAGAATATAACAAAATTGACTTATTGATCCAACACAAGAATGTGTGAAGACCATTTTAAATCTCCATTCGTTCTAAATAGAAAAATCTTTGATCTTGAAGAGTCTTACTTTCTGAAATACCAATAAAATAAAATTCACTCTATAACAAACATGACAACAAGGGATGTGGGGGTGGTTTGATGTTGCGATTTCTGATGTTGCAATTTTTCTTTCCGGTTTTTAATAAGATTTGGGTGAGACCGGAGGTTTTCTTTCCTCCATTCTTTCCTACCGACGCCCACACCGAATGATAGTGTAATTTTTTTTAAATTTTTTAATAAAAAATAAAATTTTGTCTCCGACCTTTTATCGAAAATAAAAACCTGATAGCAAAATTGTTGATATTAGGATGATACGATAGTTAAATTATGATATTGTTGTTCTTATCAGTGAAATATTGTTTATAGTGTTTATTTCTGAATATGAAGTCCATCCTTTATGATCACTTGATTTGACTACCAAAATCTACGACAGCTTAGTCTTTGATATACGATAGTGATTAAAGGAGTGTAGACTTCAAAACACAGAGAACAAGGAGTAAGTTCTAGAATCCTGTTGATAAAGAATGACATCTAGGATTAGTCACTTGTCCCTTTTATTCCAAGCACATTTGAGGAAAGCGAGTTATTTTACATCACTTCTCGCTGTAATCTTAGAAAGAATTCGAAAGCTCGTTACACTGTAATCTTATTCCACGCATATAGAGAGGAAAGTCATTGCGTCCCATCACTCCTCTATTCTCTATAAAGACTTTAAGAGAGAAAATAAGTTTAAAATATAATCCAGAGAGCTTGGAGTGGTTTCCACTGGTTTTATCTCTCATTCCGAAGTTTGTTGATGTGGACGAGCACGTTACAAAGCGATAAATCAATCAACAAGACTAAAGAAAAGTGATTGCCGTTCCCAAGGACGAAATAAAGAGGTAAACGTCCCTTGTACGATGATAATTCTTGTCGAAGAAGGATACTTTTTTATTCACTCAACTTGGGTCGGGTGGGTATTGGCTAAATAGCAGACTAAAACGTAAAACATAATAAGGAAGTTGAAAAAAAGTTGAAAAAAAAACTAAGTGTCCCCCTTGGTAAGAAATACGTTTTAGTCTGCTGCATAGACGTTTCCGGTCGGGTGGGGGTGAGAGAAACATTTTTAATAAGGAAGGATAATAGGATTGATCAAAATATTGTCTTGATGATTAGGGGAAAGACTTCTAAACTGAAAGTTGGATTTTGCGAATTTTTTTGGTGTACTTTTGTAGGCGAGTGAAGTGCTTAAAGCTAAGGTTTCAGCTTTTGGATTTTCATGGATCTCTCTGTAGGGATCGTGGAGCGCAAAGTGGTTAAAATGTGTCATTTCAAAACGCTCGCCCGATACCCGCTATGTTCTTCACCAATAGTCGTTCACTAAAAAATGTTAGTACTTGTGGCCAAATTTCCCAGTGGTCGTTACAAAATGTCTCAATAATGGTGCTAAAAAGGGTCAATTACCAACAAAAAAAACTAAAAAATGATAGTTTATTAGTATATATGTAATTGGTTATTGGTACATGTGTTATCATGTTTTGGACTCTTTAATATGAGTAATTAGGGGATCAAACGGGATGGTTATTAGACCACCTAACGGTTACTGGGTCATTTCCCCTAGTAAGAACATAAAATTACAAATTAAGTGTTAATGAATTATGTTGAAAGTTCGCACCCTCCATAATTTCTCATATGGGTCTTTTGGGTTAGATTTGATGGTCACATTTTGAGACACAAGACCATAGTTAGAAGAGTCTATAGGACTTTGAGACACAAGACCAATAGTTAGTAGAGTTTCTAGGATTTTGAGGCACAAGACCACGATAGTAAGATTCACGATTTACACGATTGTCTTGTCAAGAATTGTAGCTTTGTTTACATTAATCTCCATAATGAGATGTGGAGTCAGGAGGAACCTGCCTACAACAATGCAAGGGACATTGCCCTAGTGGTCCAATAGCTCTTGGAGATGAGCAATTTCAAGGGAAATTTTACTAGCCTGCATTAGAATCTGCATAAGATCATAGAAAATTATAGTTTTAGGATACAGAGGAAAACATTTATCAATAATGTCGCAATTAAACAATGCAACATTTCTATCTTTCCAAAATACCAAATAAAGTTTCAACCCTAAAAAATGTGTTATACCTAGGTAAATTTATGAGGGGGACAAGGTCAATCCCCAAGAAGAACCATGTACAATAAGGAGGTGGGTCTAAAGGGCTTAAAAAGCCATAAATCTAATATCAGGGTTCTTGAGCCTAGGTACAGAGCTAGAAGTGGTTCTTGAGAGATTCAATTTATCCATGGAAAAGGCAATTTGGAGTGGAAATGCTCATATGAGTGAGAAAAGTCCCCATAAGAATACCTTGGTATAGTAAACACCAAGTGACGTGAGTTGGCCTACGCTCAAGCACACCAGCCCAAAATTGTGAGACACTTTTCATCACAACCCCATAAAAGAAAGGTAATTTCCATTGGATATTAAGTTGATCAACCATATACAGGTGTGGAGACAACTAAGAATATCCCTTAGAGGGTATGTAACTCTGAAAAGGAGCCTATAGAAAATATCTCCAATCCTTCCACCAAAGTTTGAAATAAAACACGCCTAATTAATGTAGTAATTATGGAGGTAGGGCCTCAATAACTATCTAGCAAGTCTCTGAATCCTAGTGTATAGTCGGAAAATGGAAGCACTTCCATGGTAGACTGGTTTAGCCTTCTGGGTAAGTGGTTTGGGGTCATGTCAAGTGCCTTGAATGGATTCTTGCCTTTGATTTGGCTTTATCCTCCTGTTCTGCCCCATTTCCACTCTTTCTAGCTTATTTCTGGCAACCCAGATTGAGAAAATGGGACTTTGGCCTTGGGGTCTAGGTCGACCTTTTTGGGTCAAGATCGACCTCGACCTTGACCTAGGTCACAATCGACCTTTTTTAGGTTCGGGGTCCAAATTCCAGAATCTTAGGGTTTCCGGATGTCGGTCTTTGGAAAAAGTTAATTCCCGCTTCCGGGTCGGCTGTTTCGGACTTCGGGACAACAAATCCTAAATTATATTTAACATAGGTCCTCTTCTAGGGGCATGGGTCCAATTAGAATTTAATTCTCCTATGTTGGCCTCTCTAGAAGATTGTGCCCTAATTTCATATAAAAGGAATCTTTTCTCTCTCATTTTATCTAAGACTTTCTAAGCATCAAGAGCAAAAGCATAATCAAGAATCATAAAACTTTCAAGACTTGAAGAGTGAATTTCAAAGGTGAAGAAGCAAGATTTGAAGCAAGCCAAGTAGCCATTGAAGCATTCATCCATTCTCAAGCACTTCTCAAGCATCCATTTTTATCAAGGAGATCCATTGGTGGCCATTGAAGGATTCAAACTCCATGAAGCCCTCTTGCTGAAGATTTCTCCATCTACATTCCTCCAAGCCTCTTCCAATTCAAGAACCCATTCAAGATTGGTGTTGAAGATCTACCAAGAAATTGATTGAAGACATCCTACATTCTCCATTCTACATTCTACATTCATTTGGTGCATCCATACTTGTGGATTCAAGGATTCGAATCCTCCACAAGGACTTTTACATAAGCAAGGTGAATTATTTCATTTACTTTGTTTATTTCTGCAATTTCAATTATATATTTGAGGTTAATTCCAAAATCGGGGTTTGACTAAGGAAAACCCCTCCCCCAATAAACAAAACCCTTTTTCTTGCAGGTACAGGTTTGGAACAACAGATCAGGGCGGAGATTCAGATACCCTTTTCGGCAAACTTCCGGGATCCGAAAATAGAATTTTATTCTGAGACTTTTTAGGTTGATTGTGACCTAGGGCACAATTAGAAATTCTGGCAAATGGTGACATTGACTTGAGGGTACAAATTGGAACTGTCTCAGAACAAAAAAATATTTATGGGTTTTGTCTGTCTCTGCATTTCTATTCCATATCTAGTCTCAGATTTTCTAAAAACTCAACACAGGCTTTAGAAAACAACATTCTTGGGATCTGCAATATTTCAAGGTTAGTGCATTTCTCCTATTCAATTCAATTAAGGTTTTCAATCTATCTAAATCTAAAATACATTTCAAATTAATCAAATCAATAAACCAGGTACTTAGATCTTCCTTCTTTCTTATTTCCAAATGATTGATTCACTTATGCATTGATCCTTCCTTTTGGGGTTAATCAACTTGGATCTTTCATTTGCACATCTAAGGATAAAAGGGGAGTATCTCATTTACCCCCATAACAATAACAAACAAAATAATTCAAATGTAACACATATTCTATAAAAAAACCAATTCAATTTCTTATGTTACACCTAGTTTGAAAGTTTATGCTTCAATTTAAAATGTGGCTAACAAATAAAATTCTTAGCAATTGGGTGAATAAAATTTGGCAACATTTTGACTCCTCTTTTGAAAAATTCTAGAGCTAGGTCAAAGGTAAGAGAGCCAATGACCTTCCTTGAGAATTGAAAAGATGGTACCACTAGGTAAAGTATTACTTACTATTACAAAAATAATATTCATCCTAACTAAGCCAAATTTTGATGGCTTCCCAAACTTTCCAAATACTTTTGATGACAAAAGTGCTTTACACACGAATTGAATCCTTCATGGTGAGAGGACTCCTAATATCTAGGGTATTAAAGGCCTAGTGGTCATGAGGAATGCCAGTAACAATGCAATTTTAAACACGAATTTTTCAGGAATCATTATTATTGAGTGCCCTAACTGTCCACTAAGTACAAAAAGTTGTGCCTTGTCATCAAATAGAGATAAAATCAAGGCCTCTAGGCCAAAGAAATTCTCTAAAGAGCTTCCCAACCTCTACGTATGAAGCCTTGGAGGTAACCTAGCAAGAGGACTAATAAATGTGTGGTTTCCAATATCTTGGAACAATTTGAAACTTTGTATCCTACACGAGAGAGTTGGTGATATATTATTAAAGCTTATTCTCCATTCTCACTAGTGTCCCTTACCAAATATCAAAGGATTTAGCATAGAAAATAAAAGAGATGCCCAAAAAACTAAACAAATTCACATGATCAAATCCATTTTTAATTCAAAGAGGCCAACCAAGTAGGATAATAAATGGATTTCCTATAAAAAAAAGGTCATGTGCTAAATTGTATGTTGGAGTCAAAGGCTAGATAAAAAGTGTCAAGGCACTTGAGGGTCCAATTGACACTTCTTCTTCATCAAAGAAATTTAGAAAGGAATTGTTTGAAAAATGACCATTGACAAGTTGTTTCTTACAAATAGGAAGCAAAATCTCCTTGACATGAGATTGGGAAATAACTTGAGCAAGAAGGCATCTAAACCTTTTGCAAAGACATAAAGAGCCAAGGTGAGATTACTGTAACCACCCTAATTTGGTCCGAGAAGTAGTTATTTGTTAGGATTGTTTAAAGGCATTCATCTTGTAGGACTGAAGATAACTAGAGGCTTAATATTGTGGTACTAAGTTTTTGGGTTGATTTATAAGAATATTTTTTAAGCCACTGATTCACCCCCCCCCCCTCTCAGTTATTCTAACAATTAGTATTAGAAGTTGTGTGCTTAGAAAGGGAGTTTAACAACTCAAGAAAAAGATCACAAGATGAACAAACGAGATGTGCCCAAGTTGAATAGAGACAACTTTTCATCATGGAAAAGCAGAATAAGAATCCACCTATCATGTATTGGTAATGATGTTACTCAACACCTAGATACTGAATATGTGTTGCCTACAGGAGCTCACACACTTGAGCAATTGAGAGAAAAGCATGAGCATAATTGCATGATGATAGAACTTGCTTCCTCACTCTCCGATGTTGAGTTTGAAGATGTCAAAACCTGCACCTCTGCAAAGAAAATGTGGGATAAATTGAAGTTGGTACATGGAGGAGATGCTAATGTACTAAGAGCCAAGGAAGAAAGCCCAAGAGGGAGGTTTGATGACCTAAGGATGAAATAAGGATAAAATATCACTTTGTATAGCTGCAAAATCAAAGAGGTAGTCAATGGTATCCAAGGAGTTGGAGGTGTACTTGAAGAAGAGATAGTGGTAAGTAAAATCCTAAGAACGTTTCTGCCTGTATATGCTATTAGAGTATCTGCTATACAAGAAATGAGAGAAGTTGCAAACAATAATGTTACTCTAGATAGTCTGATTGGTAGACTGATTTCATTTGAAATGAATAACTTTGATAATAGTGTCTTACCATCTATAGAATCTGCATTCAAATCTTCTTTGAAAATAAGTAAGTCAAGTCATAAAGACACTATGAGTAATGATAGTGAAAGTGATAGTGATGACCAAGGACTTGATGAGATTGAAGCACTAATGGCAAGAAGATTGCAGAGAGGCAAAGGTAGACACAAAGGTAAATTACCACTTGTATGTTTTAATTGTAAAGAGGTTGGACACTTTGCTGCAAGATGTCCGAACAGAAGAAAAGATGACAGAAATAATGACAAAACATATGAAAAGAAGTTAGACTGAGGTGATAACAGAGATTACCGAAGCAACCGATAATCTGACAAAAGAGATACCTGAGACTACAAGGACAAAGAAAAAAAAGCTTGTTACCTAGATGAGAACAAAGTTGATGAAACTGACACCAAATCTGATGAAGACATTGAGATGGTATTTGTAGCCATGAAGGATGATTTAGACAAATAAGAAAGGTATGTAGAGACTGCACTCATATATAAGGTTAGTAAGAATGATGTCTGGATTATAGATAGTGGCTGCACTCACCACATGACCGGTGATAAATAAAAGTTTGAAACTTTTGAGTACTATAATGGTGGATCAGTAAGAATGGGTAATGACACACCTTGTCCAGTTGAAGGTAAAGGAACTATAATGTTAAATAACCTGATCAAATGTGAAAATGCGTACTAGGTAAAAGGACTGAATTATAATCTGTTGAGTGTTTCATAGCTGAATAACATGGGTCACCAAGTAGCATTTGAGAATAAGAAGGCAAAGATCTTCAATGAATCAGGAAGGTTGATCTGAACTGGTGAACAGACAAAAGGTAAGCTTTTCTATCTTGATGACATTAACACCACTTGTTTAATGGCTAGAAACGAAGACATATGATTGTGGCATAAAAGACTATGCCATGTGAATTTTGACAACATGATAAAGATAAGCAATAAAAGGAAAGTAAGAGGCTTACCGAGCATGTCAAAGCTTGAACATATCATGTGCAAGAATTGTCAAAAAGGTAAAATGACAAAGTCTAGTTTCAAGAGTAAATCCCATACATCTAATGCAATTCTAGAATTAGTCCATACTATTTTATGTGGACCCATGAGGACAAAGAGTTACTATGGCGATAGGTATTTCATTCTCTTTGTAGATGATTATTCTAGAATGATGACAGTTATTTTCTTAAAAGATAAATCAGAAGCATTCAAGATGTTTAAATGGTATAAGGCTATGGTAGGAAAAAAAAGTGGTAAGGAATTGAAATGCTTAAGATCATATAGAGGAGGGGAATTTATGTTAGATGAATTCACTAACTTCTGTAATGAGCATGGAATTAAAATACATGTTTCTACACCAAGAACACCATAGCAAAATGGGATTGCTGAAAGGAGAAATAGATCAATTGTTGATTGTGCAAGAACACTGATTATTGAGAAAAGAATCACTCAAAATTTCTGGAGGAAAGTTGTTCTCTCTACACATTGAACATAGTATAATTGAAGAAAGACACCAAGAAGACACCCTATGAGATTTGGTATGGTTACACACCCATTGTAAGTTACTTAAAAATATTTGGAAGTCAATGTTATATTTTTAAAGATGATAGAAATGGAAATATTGACTCCAAAAGTGATGAAGGTATCTTTCTAGGGTATTCCACAAAAAGCAAGGCTTATAAATGTCTTAACAAGTCCTCTAATAAGATCATTGAAAGTGCAAATGTAAGAATAGATGAATTTGAAGAGAAGAATTTGATAAGAAAAGAAGAAAAGAACTAGAAGACTACAACCGATTTGTTTACACTGAAGAACCTAACACTCTACCTAAGAAACAATGTATCACTCCTGAGAAACAGAACATTGCACCTGAGCATCAGGCTGCAATTACTGAAAATCAGGAAAATACTCAAGATGATGTTCCAAGCGATGAAGATCAGAATGAAGGTCAACATGATGATCAGAATGATGAACAAAGACCTGAACCGAAACTTTCCAAGTATGTCAGAAGACATCATCCACAAAATCAAATCATAGGAGACAAGAAGGATAGAATGAGAAAAATAAGTAATTCACTAAACATTAGATGTTTACTTTGTGATTTTAAGCCTAAATCTGTTAATCTTGCACTTGAAAATGAAGAATGGATCAGTGATATGAATGAAGAGATAGAACAGATTGAGAAGAATGTTACATGGACACTATTACCAAGACCAGATGACAAGAATTTCATCGGTACCAAATGGATATTCAGAAACATCAACAAGATGCAGGCATATATATCACTCAGTCCAAATACATCAAGGAAGTGTTGAAGATATTCAAGATGGAAGATTCTAAGCCAGTTGGAACACCTATGGAAACTAGATGTAAGCTGACAAAAGAAGACAAATCAAAAGAGGTAAATCAGACCTTGTATAGATCAATGATTGAAAAAATAATGTATGTTGTTCATACTAGACTAGATATAACATATGTAGTTGGAATAGTTGCAAGATTCTATGCTAATCCCAAACAATCACACATGACTGTTGTTAAGATAATTTTGAGATATCTAAAGAACATCAAGGACTATGGCTTATGGTATAACAAAAAGGGTAAATTTGAGCTTCAAGTCTATACAGATGTTGATTGGGATGGAAACCTAGATGACATGAATAGCACAACTGGAGGAGCATTCTTCATGGGTGACAGACTTGTCACATGAATCAGTAAGAAGCAAGGATGCATCTCACAGTCTACTATAGAAGTAGAATATGTGGCTGCTGCTGCAAACTTCTCTAATATTGCATGGAACAAACAATTGCTGGAAGGTATGAATATGAAGATTATTGAACCAGTGATTATCTATTGTGATAATACTAGTGCAATTAACATCTTTAAGAATCTTGTCATGCATGCTAAGACTAAGCATATTGCAATCAAGTATCATTACTTAAGAGAACAAGTGCAAGGAAAAGAGGTGATACTGAAATATGTTCAATCAAAAGAATAATTAGCTGACATATTTACCAAGTCATTACCGAAGGATATATTTGAGTACCTGAGACAGAGACTAGGGGTCCAACCCTTGTCTATCGATCAGTAAGCTAACTAGGAGATTGCATTAGCCTATACACAAATCATAAGATAATTTATGATTGATGCAAGAAGGAAAAATGGACTACAAAGATACATCTAACAACAACAAGGTACAAATCTGCACTGAACACCGGAGATAATTTTGGCTAATACAGAGCTGTATTGCTGATGGATAGGGAAATTCAAGGAGTATATTATAGAAAGGATAGAAGAATTATTGACATTGTTGTCAAAGGGAGAGAGATTATATCCATTATCCATATGAAATATTCATCAGAATTACCCAAAGGGAGAGAATATCAAAAGGGAGAATTGTAACCTGTAAAGAAGAGAATATCAAAAGGGAGAGAAGTTTCATAAGGAAGAGATGACTTATTTATTTTAAAGGAAAAAGAGATGATCAAGGAGAGGAACAGTCAAAGGGATAGACAACATTAGATAAATACTCAGAAGTTGCTACATCTATCCAGTGAAGGGATTAAAGATTGAAGAAGACACTCTACAAGAAACAAATCTAAGCTATATGAGCTTACCGAGAGCCAGACATTTGTATTGGTTATAGAACAAAAAGATTTTGGAGAGATTGATGAACTAAAACTTGATATATTTCATATTGTATTAGTAATAATATAGTGTGATAATGTAGTGTGTTTCCATCAATGCCAAAGGGAGAGATTGATGAACCATAACTGATTGAATGCTTGAAGATGTTAAGTTGATCACCGAAATGCAGAAAGATAATACAAGACATTAAATCACTTAATGGATTGTATTGTCATTGATGTCAACTTAATATAATTTGATCAATTATATACAAAGTGTCAAATAGTTCAGAGAATCAAAAAAATAAATATTATGCTTTCAGTAATGCATAAAAGATTAGTATTCACAAAGTGACAACAAACACCAATGGGTAGTGCACGTTGATGGACAGAGAAACCCAAAAGTAATGTCATAGTGATGCCTGAGAAAGAAACCCAACAAGCATTACCAAAAAGAAGAATCACAAGCATTCTCGATGAGCAGAACTTCACAGTGATGCCCGACAGACAGACAACCCCAACGGACAGACAACCCCAACGGAGATACCTGAAGAGAACTGAAGTGTTGACCGAAGCTAACAAGATTTAAAACATCAAAAAGAACTGAAGTTCAGAAATGAAAAAACACTTAGCTGACAAGAGGTAAAGATAGAATTAACTGGTTGTTAACATTGTTTTCATTGACAAGTTAAAGCCGGAGATAAGTAAAAGATTTAAATTTGTTTTATCCAGTTGTCAAGGAGAAATCTACAGGATAAAACTGAAGTAAAGGTTTAAAGAAAGATTGGCTAGAATTGCGGATTATGCCAAGAACAAGAAAGTCAAGAACTGAGAAATGGTGATATCATGTTTGTAAAGAGACAATCTAATTCATTATGAATTAGGGGAATGAATAAAGAAGAAGGACGCTTGAAAGAAACTGATGAAGAACAACTTCATACAGTCTTGATCAATCAAGCGGAGGAAAGAGATAAAGATTTACGCGGACACCAAGAAAAAGAGAAGCACAAAATCACCGAGCAGAAAGAAGTGGAGAAAAGGTATTGAAAAGATACATTGATCAGAAAGGTATTATGAGCTTACAATAGATCTAAAAATCTGCAAGTCTATAGTTGTATGTGTGAACCGATCTTTTACTATTTCAGTTTAACCATTGATTCAGAAAGTCTCTTAACTGAGTAGGACTTAACAATCCTTTTTATATTGAGATACATCCCAAGGAGTATCAAAAAGTTTGATCACGAAGATAGCATGAGATGCCAGATACCATTTGACAAACTACACTGGGTTTGGTCATAGAAGCTAGCATAGAGATGCCAGATATCAAGTGAAAAACTATTCTATTTAAATCCTCTAACAAGGTCACACCTAACAGTGTGTATGTAACCTTTAACAGGGTTGGCTCTTCACTGATCTCACTTTAGAAGAGTGAAAATTTTGGGTTACCGGTCCCAAGTGGTTTTTCCCTTAACAGGGTTTCCACGTTAAAAAACACGAGTCAATGTGTTTATGAGTCATTAATTTAGTGTTTTTCATTACACATAACTAAATCTGGATTGATCGGTATACACTAAGCAATTTACTATATTTCAGTAAATGAAAGACTGTTAATAGGTAAACAGTAAGAATAAGGTTTAACAGTGAACTCCGAGCAGTAGTTATTTGTTAAGATTGTTTAAAGGCATTCATCTTGTAGGACTGAAGATAACTAGAGGCTTAACATTATGGTACTAAGTTTTTGGGTTGATTTATTGGAATATTTTTTAGGCCACTGATTCACCCCCCCCTCTTAATTATTCTAACACTTTCTTATAAATTGTTATAATCTTTCATTTGGAGCTTTAAAATGAACATTTCTTGAGCATTTTAGATTAAATCCTTTAAATATTCCATTCTAAGCATGTATATGTCACTGATTTATGCATAATCTGAGGGCAATTATAGCATATTTCACACTCTTCTTAGATAGGGAGCAATAGGTCAATTTTAGTGCTTGATATGCTTTCTAACTCTTACTTTTCATGTTATTTCACTAATATAATGACTTATTGAAGTGTTGTGTTGTAGCTAGTAGATACACAAAATACACACACATTTATGGCACCCATAGTGGCGCTGATCCTCAAATTTTACCTCACATTTCTAATGATTTTTTACTGATTTATCTTCTCTATTTTCAGGTATAGAGTCGCCTTTAGTCACCAAGGTTCGCATGCAAGAAATTGCATCGCATTGAGTAATTTGGATCGCATCCTAGATTTCATAACTCACATCTAGGGAATCCCACATTGCTTCTGGTAAAGGCTCGTATCCCGTATATCCTGTGTCACCTTTTGTGCAAATGATCGCATTCTAGAAAGAGTCTCGCATATAGGATTTCTAGGATCGCATCTAGGAAAGGCAATCGCATCTGGTAATTTTATTTGCAAATTGAAATGTTTAACCACTAATCTTGTGACCTTGTTTTCTTCTATCCTTTAAACAACCTAACTTTTGATTGCAGATTGTTGTCAGAGCCCTTTTCTAAAAAAGGTGGAGAGAAATTACTAGTTTGTGGGTAACAGGTGGTTGAATTCTTTAGATTTATTTCATTTTTTAAAAAGCTTTATAACTAAGAACATTTTATAATCACTTACTAAATTAACCAGAGGATTATTCTCTTTTCCTTTGAGAAAAATCAAAAACTCAAAAGTTGATTTAGGATTTGTGAAGAATTTGTGGGAAAATTGAACAAGACAAACTCACATTGAATAATTTCTTTTGGGAAAGTCATTGAACCAAGAAAAGAATTAAATTTTGTGGCTAAATGAACAAGTTCAATTGTATAATTCTTTTGGATAGTAATTGAACCAGGCAAAGCACTAAATCTTGTGGGAAAAAGAACAAATTCATTGTCTGATTTTGGAGAAGAAATAGAACAAGAAAATCACCTAATTTGGGGAAATTGAACAACACAAAATTTTCTTTTCAAGTACTTTGTGCTTTCATAAATTAGGAATTTAACATCAAACTTAATCTTATCACTTATTCTCACTAGAGAATTTTCTCTTCCTTCCAAGTGGAGGAATCAAAGACTCGTCATCAGAGATTGAGTTTTGAGTGAAGTAGTTTGAGGGAATGAAATTGCATGGTGTGTTTGTGGGAGAAAATGACATGGAATGGGAGAGTATGCTCTTCTTCTTTCGAAGAATCATAAATATAGACTCCTAAGCTCGCCAATCCTTTTCTATTTCTTTTAAAACATTAGAGGGCCTGTCGGTTGAGGAAAAAATCTCCCAGGATGACCCAAGTGAGGACATGTTTTACGCCAACCCTTCCAACTCACTATAAATAATTTCTTCCTTGTAGGCCAAAGCCTCAGAAGACATAATCAGTTTTGTTCCTATAATTTTGACATCATTCCTTGAACATCCTTGAGTGTGTGTAGAGAGGAGCCACTTGAATCTTTCTTGCAAGACTACACACGTTTGAGTACTCATAGGGCTATATGCCTCAATTTTTCCTTGTGCAATTCTATGGGAGACGGTTGTGAACAGATGCCCCAATATAATAAACACTTGTAGTCAAATTACCCCATTCATCTCCGAAAGGGTGATAATATTTGTGCAAGGAAAATAGTAATTGCCCCAAGATACTCGTCATTTCATGCACTCACTTGCGTTTGGAGTCGGCTAATACAAAATCATGATCGGAGCCATTGTGTGCGTGGTGATGGTCATATTCTGATTAGCATGTGAGTGTGTACCTGAGTCTACAAGCAAATATTTTCATTCTATGCTTAGAAACTAGGGAATAGGGAAAGTGTTTTTGTCACCCTTAACAAAGGAACATTGCTTGATGTTCTTTAAACTCACTAAAAAGATAAATCCTTGAAACAAGCAATAATTTTCATTCCCTGACATACAAGCTATTTTCAACTCACTAGAAAGTCTTAGAAAAACCTTACTGTCAAACAATATCTCATGTACTTCGAGACAAAACAGACAAAACATGAAAAACCATCAGAGGCTCATTTCTGGTCTGTCTTAGGTCACATCTAGTTGCATCAGCTAACATCTAGGGAGAAAGCTTTCTTCTAGTCATTCTTGCCTCGCATTTAGGGAGTTTGCTCACATTCTGCATTTCAAAGCTCACTTTTAGTTTATCAAAGCTCGCATTTGGTTAAGAATAACCTTGCATTCAGTGGGTCACATCTAGGATAGTGGGCACTTGCAGATTTGTCTCTTAGAGAAATTTAGTATATTTGGATACCCTTTTAGCTCTTTAGTCTGGTCCTATTGCTTTTGCTGGTCCACCTGTCGCTATTTCAAAAAAAAATTTAGAAGTCTACTTTGCATGTCCTATTGGGTTCTCACAATTGGTCTCAAAACGTGTGGTCTACTCTCTTCTCAAAACATCTTTATTCCCAGCTCACTATCAGGGCATTCTAAACCTATGATGCTGGAGTCATCCACTTACACCAAACATAAACAATCCTTTACTACCTGGACACACTTACTTGGACAATTTGAGACTCTACTTGACACTATTGGAAACCTTTTGACAAACTTGAGATTCAACTTTCATAGTTAACACAAGACACAACAAGTATCTTGCTGACGAGCCAGAAGTACCTCCTAGATTACTACAATTTCAACAAGGAGAAACATCTCATTATCCCCTATTTGATACATAATCACCCACAATGGACGCTCCTCAGAATGAATGGAGTAAAGATTTTGAAGAATACAACAATGACAAAACCAAAGAAATGAAGACAATAGTAGCAAAGAAGAAGTAAATATCAACCATCCTTTGTTTGAATCAGATAGTGATGAAGACATACCTGAGGAAGAGTATAATAGACTCAGACAAAGTAGAAAATTCCAAAGGACATTGGAAAAGATTATTGGTGAAGACAAAGAAAAATACTTTCTACATCTAGCATCCCTTGGAGTCAAAATCCCTAAAGATTATGATGTTGAAAGACTAAAGGAAAAAGAGATACCAACCCCTATCTCTATTCTAACCAAGAAATTGACCTTGATGCAAGCCAAACTTGCAACACTCAAACAAGAAAAGGTCAAACCAACAAAAAATACTCTTTGGACCATATTTGTCCATTTCCTTTTGACAAGAGTATCAACATGATTCCATTTCCTCCCAACATGGAAAGGCGGCCCAAATATGGCAAGTATATGGGAGAGACTGATCCACATGACCATGTGAGAGAGTTTTGTGCTCTAAGCATAGAGTACATGCATGAATCTACCTACCTAATGTGGCTATTTCTAGGAAGTTTAGGCAGAAATGCTATGGAGTGGTTCTCCAAACTCACACCAAAGGTGAAATATTTTGAGGATTTAATTCAATGTTTTATCCAACATTACTCCTACAATATACAACATAATGTAACCATGATGGACTTATGTAACACAAAGAAAAGGACCGGTGAATCCTTTACACACTTTTTACAAAGGTGGAGGAAAATCTTTGCTAGGTACTCAAGAGCTATTCCTGAATCAGAAAAGACGGAAATATTTATTAACAACTTGATACCTGAATTAAACTATGCTTTGCAATTGCAATATTCACCTAGCTTTGATAGGATAATAAAAAATGCCATCCGTATTGAAGAGGTCATGGTTAAGAAAGGAGAAATCACACTCCAAGGTGATAATAAATCTACCAACTATAACAACAAGCCTAAGTGGTGGAAACAAAACAAGAATGTTGTTAATGATGGAGTGGTAGAGGCATCCAATGCTAATCCTAAACCAACAATGTTCAATTTAATGAAAAACTTACAAGCAAACAAAGAGGCCAAGGTAACAACCAAAATACCTAAAGCAAACAATGAGAACAAAAAGATTAGACCATGGACTTCTAGACCTAAATGAACATTAAATCCTTTGGGAGAACCTCTTGAGACAGTTTTGAAGACACTTTGGACAAAAAAGTTCTTACAATCCCGGATTCAAAACCATGGGAACCAGAAGTCAAACCAAGATGGTGGGATGACAATTCTTATTGTGTCTTTCACAAAAAACAAGGTACATAAGACTAATAACTATGTTAATCTTAAACACATTATAGAAGAAATTATTGAAGGAGGAAAGATCAAAGTGGAAGGACACACCACTAATGAAGACCATACAACATTTAACGAACCATTTCCTAGCTATGAGAAGGGGGAAGCTTCCAAAGGAAAAGGAAATGAATTGAATTACACCTACTCCAATAATGATAATGTGATCAACATGTTGGACATTAAATACGAATCAATCAATGTGATCAGTATTAAAGGTTCTAAAGACACATCCATACAATCAAATGTGATGACTCGAAGCCAAGCACAAGTCACAATCAAAGGAGCTAGCTCCTCATAAAAGAAAGCGACATCCTCAAAAGTACTTGTTGTTACAATTCCCAAACCAGCAACAACAAGAAAAATAGTTACCATTCCTTCAAAAAACTATAACTTGGTGGATCAATTGCAAAGAAGCTCTGCTCAAATTTCTATATTTGAGTTACTAAAGATCTCCTTAGTGCATAGGGAAATTCTTGAACAAGCTCTACACTCTACAAATGTTCCAAAAGACATTGATGTAGACAAGTTATAGGCAATGGTTAATCATATCTCAGCACCACACTATCTCTCTTTTTCAGAAGAAGATGACAAATCATTGACTCATCCGCATAACCAACCCCTACACATTGAATTCCTAATTCACAAATCTTGTATTAGATGTGTATTGATAGATGGAGGTGCAAAGTTAAACATTTGCACTCTCAATCTAATAAATAATTTGGGACTTTCAGAACAAACCATTGACTCAAGGAGTAAGATAACTATCAAAGCTTATAATGAAGAAGAAAGATCATCCAAAGGCCTCATTGTTCTACCAATCAAAATTGGACCAGTTGAAAGAAATGTGATCTGTCAAGTTCTAGATCTACCCTTATCTTACAACATACTATTAGGGAGACCTTGGATTCATGAAATGCAAGCAGTATCGTCTACTTACCACCAATGTATCAAATTCCCACATAATGGGGTGGAAGTAACAATTCCTACACATGCCAGTTACACTTGCAACAATGTCAAAGCAGATAGTATGGTTCCCCATTATAAGGAAGTCCCAAAAGAACCTGTACTTAAAACTACTAAAGACATGGTGATGAGAAGCTTTAGAAAGACATTAAAACTTGAAGAAACTAGCATGGGAGAATACAAACTAGACATGACTCTATCATTAACAAAACTTCATGTGTCTCCAAGATCTTATGGGAAACCTTCCTCATCTTTCACACCTACTACATCTAAAGAACCAGACATTCAAAAATCAATTGGTATGATTAGAGACTCTACTTCTCAAGAGGATGAAAAAGAAGAAAAAATAGTCTTGGCTTGGCTTTACAAAGGAGAATAGAGAGAAACTAAGGTAAAACATGTGAAGATATCCCCAGAAAAGTATGGTAAAGGATATGAACTTCTCAAACAAATGGGATATAAAGGGAAGGGACCTTTAGGAGATAAAGGAAAAGGACTTGTTGAACCTATACACATGGAGTTCAAAAACACCAAAGACAAAACAGGATTAGGTTTCAATAACAAATCTAAAACCCTACTTCAAGAGATGGTCCAATCTTTGATGAAGGAAGTGATGATGAAGAAGAAGAAACAACATTAGAACCATGGACCTATGAGATATTATTGCATATTGGTATAGAGTATCCTGAATATCAAGGAGAAAGATATGTACCTACTTTTGTAACACAACAAGAGACTCATGTTCCTTTATTGACACAAGCTACTTTTCAAGAAGTAGAGGAAACAACAGAAGACTCTCCAAAAGCTCAATTGATAGAAGAAAATCCTAAAGAAATACCCCAACAAAAAGATTTACATCTTAACTGGGGGTAGTTGGTCACAATTTCACATGTCCTAGATTTACCTCACTTTGATCTACAAGCGGCTAATAGGGTACATAAAATAACTATTGCCAAGTTTTTAAACAGATCAGATGATGAAATAACAGACTCACATGATTATGAATGGGATCACTTGTCAAATGCTACCATGGACATTGAGGTAGATGTGATTCATAAATTTGCATCTATATTGGAAAGAGGAGAGAGTTCTAAAACTTCCCCTAAGACTACAAGAAATGAGTTCTATTTTGATGAGATCAGAAGAAGAAAGATCAACTAATGAGTCATTGGAGTTAGGTCTACATATTACTAACAATGACCCTATTAATGATGATTTAACTCTTGATGATCTAAATGTTGTAGAAGTTGACTTAACAGAACATGTCTTGTCAGTTAATAGTTTTGATTTTAACATGATGTTGTCCTTACCAAACTCTGAATTATTATCCTTGATAAACCCTGACCTAATTGATTGGACTAATTTGGATCCTACTCCTATCATTAACTTCCCTAATGAATACACTTTGGCCTATTATCTAAATGCTTATGAACCCTACCCCTCTTTCACCAATGCAAGGAGTGTGAACATGTGAGAGGAGGATATCAAGTTTCTTAGTCACAAATTGAAAAATAAAAAGAAGAAACAAAGAACTGATGGTGAAAACCACATTGTGGTAGCATCAGATTCTAAAAAAGTAAAAATAAAATATGTATCTGATGGTGAAAAGCTCTTAGAGGTGCCAAAAGATGATAGAACCTACACAACCGGTTAACTTGGGAACAACAAAAGTTCCTCAATTTGTTCACTTAACACAGTCCTTATTAGAAGAGGAAAAGATACAATTCACTGAGTTCCTGAAAGAGAAAAAGATCAATTTTGCATGGTCTTACACTGATATGCCTGGACTTGATCCTGAATTAATAATGTATCATTTATCTATAGCTCTTGCGATCAAACCCGAGAAAGATAAATTAAGAAATATGCATCCTCTTGTTGCATTACTAGTGAAAGTAGAGCTAGAGAAACTACTAAAAGCTAGATTCATAAGAGTCATCACTTATGCAGGATGGATTTTTAATGTGGTACCAGTATCTAAAACAGATAAATCTATCAAGATTTTCACAGACTTTAGAGACTTAAACAAATCATGTCCTAAAGATGATTTTCCACTGCCAAACATTGATATGATCATAGATATTACAACAAGCTATCAGATATACTCACTCATGGATGGTTTCTCTGGCTACAACCAGATTAATATTGCTCCTGAAGACCAAGAAAAGATAGCATTCACATGCACATGAGGAAATTTTTCCTAGAAATTTATGCCATTTGGATTAAAGAATGCTGGTGCTACATACCAAAGAGCTATGACAACCATATTCCATGATACGATACATAAAAACATGGAGGAATACGTGGACGATACCTTAGCCTAGTAAAAAACAAGAACTACTGATATTGAAGACTTGTGAAAGATATTAGATCACATGGAGCAATTTCAACTCAGGCTTAATCCAAAGAAATGTGCCTTTGGAGTCCAATGAGGGAAGTTACTAGGGTTTATTGTATCAGCAAAAGGAATTGAGGTGGACCCTGAAAAAGTAAAAGCTATACTGGAAATGTCACCTCCACACAATATTATTCAAATGAGGACGCTACAAGGAAGACTCCAGTCAATCAAGAGATTTATGTCACAACTTGCAGATAGAGTACAACCATTTACTAAACTGCTACATAAGGGTGTTACCTTCAAATGGGATGAACATTATGAAAAGAACTTCAAAGAATTAAAGGATTACTTGGCTACTCCTCCTATTCTTGTGGTGCCCATTCATGGAAAGCCATTACTCCTATATATCTTAGCTATGGCTACATCACTGGGAGTATTGCTAGCACAATAAGATGAAGCTAAAAAGGAAAGAGCGATCTACTATATAAGCAAGTTCCTAGTGTCTTATAAACTCAATTACAGTATAATTGAAAAATCTTGTTTAGCAGTTGTCTTTGCATCACATAAATTGAGACATTATATGCTCTCACATACAGTTAAGCTTATTGCAAAGATAGATCCACTCAAATACCTCTTAAGCAAGACAACATTAACAGGAAGGATAGAAAAGTGGGTCCTGATTCTAAGTGAATTTGATATTGATTATGTGGATAGAAGGGCTATTAAAGGACAAGTCCTCACAGATCAATTAGTTGATTCACCCTTGCAAGATGACACACCTTTGATAATTGAATTTCCTGATGAAATGATCATGCATTTAACTAAACATCTATGGAAGATGTACTTTGATGGTTCTTTCACACAACAAGGCTCTAGAGCAGGCATTCTATTTATAACTCCTCAAGGCTATAAAATACCCAAGGCATACAAATTGATGTTCCCATGCACAAATAATATTTCTAAATATGAAGCATTAGTGAATAGTCTTAAGTTCACTGTGGAATGGAAGATCATAGATTTACATGTGTATGGTGACTCCCAGCTTATTATCAACCAAGTAAATAGAGATTATCAGACTAAAGATGAGAAGTTGATGCCTTATAAACAATTGGTTGAAGACCTAAAAAAGTACTTTGTCTTCGTCACATTCCAACAAATACCAAGGATAGAAAACAAAGCCGCAGTGCTATGAATATACTGGCATCCATGTTACAACTAGAAGAACATCATTTTTGCTATGACTTCTTGGTGGAAGAATTATCCTATCCAGCTTTGGATACACTCGAGTACCAAGTAATTTGTTCTTTAAATGCCCAAAACCAATCATGGTACGCCAAACTCACCTATCTTACTGACCAAACTCTACCCAATGGCCTATCAAGGAATGAAAAATGAGCCTTAATTAAGAAAACATCATGTTATTTCCTCATTACTAATAACTTATATAGATGAGGTATCGATGGTACACTTCTTAGGTGTTTAGAACAAGAAGATTCAGATCGTGCATTAAAAGAGGTCCACGAAGGTGTATGTTGATCACACTCAAATAGATTTTCGTTAGCTAAAAAACTACTAAGAGTTGGCTATTACTGGCCCACGATGGAAAAAGATGTCGTTCTATTTTCAAAAACATGTCACAAATGCCAAACATATGGAAATCTCATCCATGCTCCTGCTAGAGAATTCATACCATTTATAACACATTGGCCATTTCAGCAATGGGCCTCATATTTGGTTGGACAAATATATCCTAATTCTTCAAGTGGACACAAATACATCATTACAACCACTGAGTATTTCACTAAGTGGGTCGAAGTCGTGCCCCTGACCAAAGCCACTGGCAAACAGGTGGCTATGTTTATCTTGAACTACATTATTTGTAGGTATGGGATACCCTCTTATATTGTAACAGACAATGGGGGTAAATTTAAAAACCAAGACATCGAAGACCTTTGCACACAGTTTCACATCACTCAGCATTGCTCTTCAATCTATTATCCTCAAGGTAATGAACAAGTTGAGGCATCTAACAAGAACATTCTTAAAATCTTACACAGAACTGTGAGTAAATTTGGCAGAGACAGGAATTTGCAACTAAATCTAACACTTTGGGCCTACATAACAACTATCAGAACCCCAACTGGAGCCACACCATTTTCTCTAGTTTATGGCACAAAAAAAGTGTTACCTATTGAGGTCAAAATGCCATCTTTGTGGGTATCTCTCCAAGGTCTTGTTACTGATGAACAATACTGCATTGATAGGGTGAATGCACTAGAACTACTTGATGAGCAC
Organism: Thuja plicata; assembly: GCA_018584345.1. Lineage (NCBI taxonomy): Eukaryota > Viridiplantae > Streptophyta > Pinopsida > Cupressales > Cupressaceae > Thuja > Thuja plicata. Next base: position 1,365,041 of record MU224216.1, read on the forward strand.
CAAAAATAAGCGTTTGATCACCTGAAAGTGTACCAAAAACACATCTCAAAATGGTACAATAAAAAGGTTAAACCACAAAAATTTCAAGTGGGGGATCTCGTTCTAAAAGATAATCCTAAAAACCAGCCAAACATAGAACAAAAAGGAAAGTTTGAACCCAACTGGCTGGGGCCTTATGTCATTACTGCAAATTTTGGGACTAGAGTGTATCAGTTAGCTACACTTGAGATAGATGTTCTTCATGATCCCATTAATACCCTACACTTGAAGCAATTCTATGCTTGATACTGGCTAGCAGAGCTTGTGCAGTGAAAAAGTTCTCAGAAAATACCAAAACAATCAAAAAATTGATCCTGAAGAAATCCAAAAACACTAGAAAAAGTCATGAAAAAGGTATCCTTGGTGAAAACCTGGCAAAAAGGCGCCTTGATACTAACAAAAAAAAAGAGAAAAAAGAACAAAAAATTTGAAAAAGAGAAAAGTGCCTTGGCAAAAACCTGGCAAACAGGTGTCTTGGTAGAAAAAATAAAAAGCTTTGCCGAGTGGTGAAAACTTGGCAAATAGGCGTCACTCACACTCTGTGCTCCATCTATCAATGCATTGATGATACTAATCTTTCATGATCGTACCTATGCTACTGGTTGACTTTGATTCCTTACAAATGTCCTATCCTTTCCTGGGATTTGTCTACATTTGCGTCTTAGGAGTAGTCATTCTGCACTAGGGGCATCTTTGCTAGCATGTTTAGTTTGCGTCTGCTAGGTTGTCCTAGGTTCTTGTCTAGGATGTTTGCCTCTCAAAATAGTATTTCTCAATACTTGCATCAAAACATTACTTTCACAAACAAGGGTATTTATTGAACGCCACCTACTTATAACAAACATCATACTTGTCTTTTTCGACACTTTAATCAAACACTTTAAATGTACTATTTTTTTCAACACTTTAATCACACTAGTGTTTCTCAATATTTTAATCAACCAGTGTTCCTAAACACTACACTGGATTGCAATTGCTAACAAAATTAATCTCATACACTCAGACATGAAAAACATATTTCTTAATTCCAAATTCTGATTGATGAATCTCTATTGCGCTTAAAAAATGAATCCACAATATTTCTTAATACTACTTAAACACATTGACTGATCTTGCTTTGATTATGACTCTTTTATGTTCCGATGATGTTTCACACTAGGGGCATCTAAGATGTTATAAATTTTCTTTGATTGATTATCAATTGGTGATTGTTATGTCTTCTGAGTCACTCCATGACGTCTATTCAAAGACAAAGAGTCGCAAGGATAGGGGGCATAACATTTTCTTGGTTTTCTTCATATGGCGATTGTTTCAATGATCCTATAAATTTCACCTAACTTGGATTTTTATGGTAAGGGCTTCTAACATGAGTCGATAGCTGCATATATCTCGATCCCAATTATGTGTAAACTATGGTGAGGTTAAACCAATTTCCTGGTCTATTTTCTAAATTAGATTCTAAGTAAGGTGTACGAAACATTATGTACCCAAGGATATAAAATTTCAAGGTCATTACGGGTCACATATCTTACATTACACTTGATCAGAACCTTATTACTAAAAGTAAAAGGAGATAACTAACTTGTCATCCTGGCTTCTATGCCTTGATGCTTAAGTTTATTTCTGACATTGCATCCGATACACATAGTATTGATAATTTCATGATACCAGTGGGTATCATTGACAGTTGTACTATCAGGTGATGTTCGTTACAAAAAATGCCCAATGATGATAAAAATGCTACAATGTATACAAATCAGTGACAGTCCTAAGAGTTTGCATGTAGATGCATTTAGAGACGGCATGTTTCATTTTAAAGAACAACATAAGGACTTGTGCTCAAAATGATTTCTTGATTCATCCAAAATCCAAGTTACTTATATAATCTATATTGCTAATGTTAATTGCATTGCATATCCATGACATACATTCTGCATTCATAAATGAGAAAGAGAAAATTAAAAAAAAAGCATCCAAGCATTGCATTTTATATCCTAAGTGCATCCATACATTTATTTGCATAAAGAAAATCTCAAAAACATACATTTGCATATTCACTTAGCATCATTTGAAATACATTTTTATATCAGTAATATATCAAAGAGTATAAATGATGTCATTACATTAATCTATTCTAACTAATCAAGAGACCAAGAAAATAATCACATGCGCATCAATCCAAACATCTATCAAAGCAAGAGAACCCATGAACATATCAAGATCAGGAACAACTATCTTAGATATATTAAATATGGAACATATAAAAAATGTGGAGTTGTCTACAAAAGAATATTAGAATAAGATATACATGTATCAAAATCTACAGTACAATGAATGATCTCAGAAGGATCAAGATATACAAAATGTCTCAACATATATCAATGTACAAAGTCAGATCTGACTGCCACCCTCTCCCTGATCTGGAGGAGGAGGTGGTGGTACAAAAGGAGCTAGTGGAGGCATCACCCCCATAGACTATTGTGTAATATGAGAATATGAAGTATCTCTCTGTCCATCTAGAACTACAACATGATACAAAGCAAAATAGTATTCAACTCTTTATCCTTGGTGTGTAGCGGTACGAGCATGTGTATCTCTCTCTGCTCTCAATCGCTCGAGTTGTGAATCTCTATCTTCCAATAAATCCTCTAATGTAGTGATCCTCACTTTGAGCCACTCACGCTCATGCTCACACTGTGACAATGCATCACCATCTCTCCCAGAACATCTTCCTATATCCTTTCCAGTAGGTCTCTCCTGCTGTCTCTACTGCTCTCTAGTCAGCAATGGACCTAGATCTCTCTGTGGAGCCATGAACCTGAGGTGAGTCTGTCTACCACTGGTGCCCTCTCCACTCCCACCCACCGCACCACTACCCCTATCATCTTCATCATCATCCTGATCATCTAGACCATGACCTATGTCCGGAGGAGGGCACCTCCCATCTCTCCTACCATCCCTCCCCCATCTCTCCTCTCTCTCTATGCTCCACCTCTACCTCTAACAACTCTGTCATCAGCTGGGTCATAATCTAATGGATCCTCTATCCAAGGAACTACCTCATCTGGAGCTATGAACCATGGAAAAGGATACTGTAACATATGGGTAAGTTACCCATCAAAACAACCTACATCTGTAATATCTGAAAGTATGTCCCAACCAACTGCAACCATCTGAGTAATCTCTATCTGGGAAGTCTCATAAACCAATCGAGCACCCCACAGTGGCTCCTCATCATGGATTTAGGTGTAAACTGACAAGTCCTGACATCTACCCTATATGAGGCCATATTGTCTCAAAAATTGAGTAACCAAGAAGTGCTCTACAATGTATCTAGTGTGCCCAATCAAGTACCTACTCTGAAAAAAGTATGGCATTTGCCTCCTATCTGAGGCCCACTCCTCACAATAAAGGTATGGTCACCAAATAACAACATTCATGTCATCGAATAAACGGTGCTAATACTCTACCTTGCCCAAATGGGGCTACTAAATCCATCCATAGTACATATATACATAAGGTTGTTGATACACGCACTGCCTATCTACTATCGATCGTGTCACAGGGATATTCTCCCAGGCCCATATCTGTAAAACAAGAATCCCTACAGTCATGCTGCAAGAATACTAATAAATAATCTCGTGCAGATCTTGATAAATATGGGCCAAAATATAGCTACCCCATGCAAATCTATGGGAAGATACTACCATCTACTCTAGCATATCAACCCAGCCTTACATGAAATCGTGCTATCCTCTATCAGAAATGAGAACGCCTCTAATCAATCCAACTAACTATACAAGTAGATGATCATAATGATCACACATATAGTCCCATGTCAGGTGCCAACAACCTATGGAATCATCTACAAAGGATCTTCCAGCCGCTGCAATGGCTGTAACATAACTCACCTCAAACTAAACCTCTCAGCCCATCACTGCAACTTGTAGAATGCGCCACACATCCTCAGGTGTGACCGTCATCTCACCGGTTGGGAGATGGAAGTTGTTGTGCTCCAAATTCCATCTCTTGGAAAGTGCAGTCAACAATCCCTGATTCACCCTGATATCAGGTAAATCTCTCAATGCTAGTAATCCTACACGGGTGACAATCTCTACCTCATCACCTGTCAGAGATTGGGATAATGCAAGGACATGACCTAGGTATGATCCTTAGAAAGAAACAACCTCAAAAGGAACCTATCAACAGAAAACAACTACAGGATCAAATCAACATTCTAACTAAGGCAACTATGCAGAAAAGTTATCAGCTAAGTGTTTTTGATCATCAGAAGGAGAAAAATAGTCACAATTGGAAGAAAACTGACTCAAAAACCAAAAATGACTATGTTCCTATGGGGTGCGATCCTTTTTATGGGATATGATCCGTGATTTATGGGATGCAATGGAGCATTTGGGAAATGATCTTATTGTTACAGGATACGACGCGGTATGTGGGGTGCTAGCCTATTTTAGCAGGACGTAATGACATTCAAATCCTTATCTACAAATACCATATGTGATTGCAAATTCAAAAATAGGAAATGATTCACGATTTATGGGATATGACACAGGAATTTTGGAAAAAACAAGATGTGACGCGGGATTAACCTGACGCGATCCCAAAAATAGGATGCGATGCAAAATTAAAAGTACTATAACTACTTCAAAAATGGACAAAATTGGAAACTAAAAAAATGGAAAGGTAGGTTTTGAGGTACTTACCGGTGGTGGGTAGTCGGCTAGATGCTGATGTTGATGGGTGAGATTAAATCGATGCTTCTCCATGGGGACCACAATCTTCTCTATAGAGCTTTGAATTTACTAAAGGCAAAAGTGAAAATGAATGGGTAAAAAGTGAATTTGGGGATATATATTTGACTTTTTGAGCTATTTAGGAGCTCTGAAACTCCTCCCAGACTATTGAAAGTCAATTTTTTTCCTTTTTTGAACAATCAGGAATGAAGTAGAATGTGCAGATGATGTTTTACATAGCACAGTAAAAAAATTTGATAGTCACCAAAAATGCAGAATTGCTCCATATGTTCCAAAATTGATTTGCAGGCTTTACACAATCAATTTTCTGAGTTCTATACCATCAAATTGCACATTATTCATCAAAATATTGGTCTCACATCATTTTATTAGACTCAAAACTCACATTTTAACATGGTTAACTTGGTAAAAATGTGTTTTCTCTTAACACACCTTCGTTTCTCCACTTATTCTAGTTGATTGTTTCTCGATTCAATCGATCAATTCAAGTGATATATCATTCTACAGAGGGATTTTCTTCTTTTTCCTTCAATTGCATTCCCAAGGGGCCATGATCACACTTAAATCAAACAAATTCTTGCTCAAAAAGTATTAAAATGACTTCGTCATCAAAAGACTAAGGGAATGACAGTTTCCCTCCACTAAGTCAGGACTATTGGATGGAAGGCTTATGTTCTCACAAGATGGATATCTTATGTCTGCATATTCTCATATCCTTGTTAAGCTCCTGGAAGCTTCATACTGACATTAATTTGATCAAGTTCAAAGTCAGTATTATCAATTCTTGTTCGACAACCAAGTTCAGAATTGATACCTCAGAGCTCCTAGCAGCTTCGTACTAACTTTCGTTCGATCAGGATCATCGTCAGTATTATCAATTCTCGTATGACAATCAAGTTCAAAATTGGTAGCTTAAAGATCTTTGTTGACCTTTGTTCGATCAAGTTCAAAGTCAATACTATCATTCTTAGTTTAAATCAAGTGTGAGACTGATCTCATCAAACATTTTGTTCAATCAAAAATGGAATTCTCAAACTTTCTGAAGTCAACATCAAAACTTTCTTTGAATCAATGTGCTTCTTGCACATCAATTCAAAGAGGGGAAAATGTAACCACCCTAATTTGGTCTGCTCAGACCATAGACCCTATTTTCCCTAAGTGTGATCATACCCCTAATTTTGTCAAGACAATTCTTTGATTTATTGACATAATTCATTTAGATCAAATTTAATCTCCTAAGTGATCTAATCACTAAATTAAATTAATTGCCTTAGCCAATTAAATCAAATAAAAAACAAATCAAATACATGGCTAAAGTAATTAATAAAAAGGAATTAAATAAATCCTAATTACAACTCCTAAATTGCAAAAGGGAAAGTCAATTCCCTAGCCAATAAGAGTTAAATCACTTGGATCACCTCACATGTATCACCAAAGATTCAATCTCCACCTCTCTTCCACTTTCAATCCTAATCTCTCATTCCTCAAATTATTCTATTTAAATGGAATGAATTTTGAGCTCAATGGGCCCATAATCCTTGATTGTTGAAAGAAAACTTATGTTGCTCATATTCTTAGAGATCTTAATGTATTTTAGCTCATATTTCTTAGAAATTGTTATAATATTTTATTTGGAGCTTTAAAATGAACATTTCTTGAGCATTTTAGATTAAATCCTTCAAATATTCCATTCTAAGTGTTAGAATACTTCAAGGATAACTGGGAGGGGGGGGTGAATCAGTTATCAGCAACTTTGTCTGTATCTTATACTTATTAATCCAGATTGATACAAAGTAAATGCACATTTAGATAACACTTTACACAACACATCAATTTGGTTATGGGGAAAGAAAATGGTAAAAACTCTGGTGGGAATTAGTACCCACAAAGAACTATATTGTTTATAGTGATCCCTGTTAAAAGATCTTCCAACCCTGTTAGGAGTTGTTCATTACAATGCAGTAGTATAGTGACATGGTTAAGGGTTGGACCCTGTTAGGAGTCTTTTACAATAACCCTGTTAGGGGTGGTGGACTCACTGTCCAAGTGGTGAAGGCTACAACCTTCTGGTTATTTGATACACACTGTATCAACAAGGTGAATTGCTGTTTGTGACACTGCTTGTCTGATCAGTTCCTTTTGTGCACCGATGCTTTAACCTCTTGTAAAGCACTACAACAATCTTATCTGTATTCTGAAAGCTTCAACTTCAATATCTATATTATGAACATATGATAAATATAGCTCTGCTGCTTTAACACTCTACTTTGCTTTTCTTATCTCTGGCTTTCGCAACTCATCTTATCACAAATGACCTTCTATAAGTACATACACCAAGTATGAGATCATGGGACCTATAGGAAAACTCTTCTTAACATCCTTGTCGGCTCTACTAAGCGCGAAAGCATAATTACAACCGCTCAAGTATAAACTGAATAGACGCGTCGCTTCACTAAGTTGGCTTCACTAAATTAATCATAACTTTACAATCTTCTTGAAATACATTTGGCACGTTTAGATTAATATCAAAAAATCATAACTCATCATGAATATACACACACATATCCTGAAGATAGGCGCAACTCAATAAACACGTTACATACGTTGGCCTTAAACCGTTATTCCTCTAGAACTGTAACCGTCAATAATAGAATTACATATCTTTACTGAAAAATCATATCTGGGTCTGTGTGTATGAACATAGCATAATACACATGTCAAAAACATCTATCTATCCACGCAAGTCTTCATGTCATCGTATGGATAATTACATACAGAAGTGTTGTTATGTATTATATGTTGTCATCAATGACAAACATACAATCAATCAACTGTTCAGAATCAAATCTCCAACAATCTCCCCCTTTGGCATTGATGGCAACATA
>MU224216.1:1376710-1403110 GCA_018584345.1 Thuja plicata
TAGGGCTTCTTTGGCAATTGCATTATTGGTAAATGTTTCCTTTTGTCTATTAGTAGCATCATCCTTTGCAAGGTCTTTCAGAGATGGAATTACAACTTCTTGTGTAGCAATCTCAAAGATCTCAAAGTCAACACATTGTAGATGTGTTATCATTTTGTTCTTCCAATCCAGATAGTTCTCTCCATCAAACTTAGGGCTTTCTTTTCTGAAGTATGCCATCTGATCTACCTTAAGCTGTTTGGCTTTCTCTCCAAGGCACTTGGCTCTGATACCAATTGTTAGAATACTTCAGGGATAACTGAGAGGGGGGGGATGAATTAGTTATCAGAAACTTTATCTTTATCTTATACTTAATAATCTAGATTGATACAAAGTAAGTGCACATTCATATAACACTTTGCACAACACATCAATTTGGTTACGGGGAAACCAAATGGTAAAAATCCCGGTGGGAATGAGTACCCACAAAGAACTATACTGTTTATAGTGATCCCTGTTAAAAGATCTTCCAACCTTGTTAGGATTTGTTCATTACAATGCAGTAGTATAGTGACCTAGTTAAGGGTCAGACCCTGTTAGGATTCTTTTACAATAACCCTATTAGGGGTGGTGGACTCACTGTCCAAGGACTCACTGTCCAAGTAGTGAAGGCTACAACCTTCTGGTTATTTGATACACACTATATCAACAAGGTGAACTGCTATTTGTGACACTGCTTGTCTGATTAGTTCCTTTTGTGTGCTGATGCTTTAACCTCTTGTAAAGCACTACAACAATCTTATCCATATTCTGAAAGCTTCAACTTCAATATCTATATTATCAACATATGATAAATATAGCTCTGCTTCTTTAACACTCTGCTTTGTTTTTTTTATCTCTGGCTTTCGCAACTCTTCTTATCACAAATGACCTTCTATAAGTACATACACCAAGTATGAGATCATGGGACCTGTAGGAAAACTCTTCTTAATATCCTTGTCGGCTCTACTAAGTGCGCAAGCATAATTACAACCACGCAAGTATAAACTGAATAGACGTGTCGCTTCACTAAGTTAGCTTCACTAAATTAATCATAACTTTGCAATCTTCTTGAAATATGTTTGGCACCTTTAGATTAATATCAACAACTCTTAACTCATCATGAATATACACACGCATATCCTGAAGATAGGCATAACTCAATAAACACATTACATACGTCGGCCTTAAACCATTATTCCTCCAGAATTGTAACCGTCAATAAAATAATTACATATCTTTACTGAAACATCATATCTGGGTCTGCATGTATGAACATAGCATAATAAACATGTCAACAACATGTATCTATCCATGCAAGTCTTCATGTCATCATATGGATAATTACATACAAAAGTGCTACTGTGTATTATATGTTGTCATCAATGACAAACATACAATCAATCAACTGTTCAGAATCAAATCTCCAACACTAAGCATGTATATGTCACTGATTTATGCATAATCTAAGGGAAATTATAGCATATTTCACACTCTTCTTAGATAGGGAGCAATAGATCAATTTTAGTGATTGATATTCTTTCTAACTCTTACTTTTCATGTTATTTCACTAATATAATGACTTATTGAAGTGTTGTGTTGCAGCTAGCAGATCCACAAAATATACACACAATCATACCCTTTTCTAATGGACTAAAAGTGTCCAAATGAGTGATATTGTTGACAAAAATGGTAATTGTTATAATGATTCAAAATAATTGAGTGGGGGTGAATCAGTTATCCTCAAGTCTAGATGTACCAATTGAACTTTTAAACACTTCAACCAACTCAAATCTACTCAACAATCCACTCGCTCTCTATAACATATGATTAGTAACATAAACTTGCAATCCACTGTCCTAAAGTAATCAACTTGCAAAATATAAAAATCTTAATAGTAAAACACATCAAATAACATTCACACAAGTATGACACAAGGATTTAACGTGGAAACCCAATTTGGGAGAAACCACCAGTAACATGCTACCAAATTTTTACTCTTCTGAAGTGAGCTTTGTGAGGATCCAACCTTGTTAAAGGTTACAATACACACTGTTAGGTGTGACCTGGTTAATGTATTTAATCACCCTATTAGGAGTGGCCTGGTTAGAGGACTTAAGATCATTCCATTAGAACATCACCTTGATTAAATGATTTACAAAATGACTTTTAGGTCAACCTTGATTAAAGGATTTTAACTGATACAATGGTTAGAAAGTAACAATAGTTTTGATCTGAAACATATAACTCACTTTGCAAATACATATCCACTTTAGCTCAAATTATGATCAACTAACTAGCCTTCATTATCATCTCCATCTCTCTGATCTACTTGGAAATCTGTCAAGAAATCACCACTTCACAATTCTTTACTACTCTTCTCAGCCTTCTGCTTAGATTAGCCAATCAACTGAATCAACCTCTCTCTTACCATAACCTGTAATTAGGTTATCCTTATACATCTCTAACTAGGTAGCTTGATCTTTTTTCTTCTTAATCATCATCATAGATCTTAGGGTTTGGTTAGATCCAATAAGTCCTTCCAACATTTCATTCTCCTATCTTTCTAGATACATCTCAAAACTCCTTCTTGAATACATACATAGAAATGGTTAATCATGCACTAAATGCTCCAGGCCATTCGTCCTTACCTTCAACATACTTTATATATCTCAAGAATTAAACTGTGTCGGCTGGGATTCTCAATTCTTTCATAAACTATAAAATACTGACACTCGATCATCACTATGTTATTTCGCTCGGTCATCACTAGATAACTCAATAAATACCGATGCTTGGTCGAAACTTTATAACTCGACATGTACTAGCGCCTGGTCGACACTAGCATCACTTGGTTTAAACTTAAGTTCGTTAATCTTCTTCTCTTTTTCTCGATCAAGACTAATCTTTTAGTCTTCCTTGCCTCACTTAGTGTTAAAGATAAACAACACATTATCTTATCAATGTGCCAACTAATCAAGTGCCCATTGTAGTTTCTCATAATTCATTCATTTCACTAGGTCTTCTTGTTATCTCCGCTTTTCAAATCTTCATCATCAATCAAATGATATGGCACTTTACTAGATAGCAACTATCTTACTAGTTAAGGTTTTACATCAATGACAATATAACAATTGTTTCAGTTGTAGCTTCCAACAATCTCCCTCTTTGGCATTGATGGAAACACCACATGCATAGTTACAATACAAGCCAAAAAGTATGTTCTTTTAATAGATTTTCATTAATATCCTTAGCTTCATTATGGTTCTCTTCCAATGCAAATATCAGCTCCCTCTTGGATATATATCTCCCTCTTAGTCTTATCTCCCTCTTTGACAACAATGCCAAAGTCATTCATATATCTTCACCATGTAGATATCTCTATGCCAAATTTATGAACTATATGCTCCCTCTGTCAACTAGCTTATGACTGATCAACATCTTATGCTTAACTCTTCACAAATTTAGGAAACTCCTAAAGTGTGACCTCCTTTGCATCAATTTGTCAGATATTCTGGGTAATACATTTGAGGTAATCACTCCATTTGATCTAGTTAGCCCCGACTAGTAGAATCACCCCTGATTTACCTCTCAGATACTCATGTGCATCCTTAGGTAAAGATTTAGTAAATATATCTGCTAACTGGTCCTTTGTAATCAGATATTCCATTCTCACTTATTTTTCTTGAACTGGCTCTCTCAAGTAATGATACTTGATAGCAATATGCTTGGTCTTAGTGTGCATCTCATGATTCCTTGATATATTTATAGCACTTGTGTTATCAAATAAAATAACAACTGGCTCAGTGATCTCTTCCTTCATACCTTTCAACAATTGCTTGATCCACACTATGTTTGAAAAATTAACTGATGTTGCTACATATTCAACTTTTGCTGTAGATTGAGAAATGCAATTATGTTTCTTGCTTTTCCAAGAGACTAACCTCTTTCCTAGAAATAATGTGGTGCCACTTGTACTCTTTCTATCATCCACATTGCCTACCCAATCTGCATTAGTATAAACTTTCAGTTCAAACTTATCGTTCTTTTTATAATACAATTCATAATCCTCTATTCCTTCCAGATATCTTAGTATCATTTTGACTTCCATCATGTGATTCTCTTTAGGATTTGTAGAAAATATTGCAACAATCCCAACTGCTAGTGCAATATCGGGTCTATCGTGAACAACATATTGTAGCTTCCCAATCATTGACATATACAAGGTTTAATTTACTTCTGTTGTATCATCGGTCTTTGATAGTTTCTATCCAGTAACCATGGGTGTACTTACTGGTCTTGAGTCTTCCATGCCAAAGGTTTTTAGTATCTCCTTGATATATTTAGATTGAGTAATGTAAATACCTTCATCTGATAAACTTGCAAACCAACAAAAAATTTGATCTCTCCAAACATAGACATCTCAAATTCAATTTGCAGTTCATTTGAAAATGTTTGGCATAAAGTATCTTGTCCTCCAAATATGATATCATCAAAAAATATTTTAGCTAACAATATCCCTTTACCTTTTTTAGATTTTAAGTACAGATTACTGTTGTCATTTGTCCTTGTAAAACCAATTTTGACCAAGTAATTATGTAATCTTTCAAACCATGCTCTAGGGGCTTGTTTTAATCCATACAGTGGTTTGTGTAACTTACAAACCATATTCTTCTTTCTTGAATCAACAAATCCTTCAGGTTGTTCAATGTATACTTCTTCTTCCAGTATTCCATTTAGAAATGTTGATTTAACATTCATCTGATACACTTTGAATCCTTTGTAAGCTACATATGCAATTAGAGTTCTAACTCCTTCCAATCTAGTGACTAGGACAAATGTCTCTCCATATTCAATTCCTTTTTCTTGTGCATATCCTTTGCATACCAGTATAGCCTTGTTTATTGTGACTTTTCCATGCTCATTCATCTTATTTCTAAATACCCACTTGGTTCCAATAACATTCTTGTCATTTGGTCTAGGTGCTAGTGTCCAGGTTTTGTTCTTCTCTATTTGCTCAATTTCTTCATTCATGGCTTGAATCCAATCTTCATTATCCAAAGGATATTTCACTAATTTGGGCTCAAATTCACATAATAAACATGTCTAATTTTTCAACTTGCTTCTTGTCATGACTTCTAAATATTTTTCTCCAATGATTTGCTCTGGTTTATTATGTCTTCTCACATACTTTGCTAATGTAGGCTCGGGTCTCCTTTCTTCTTTATGTTGTTCTTCAGGTTCATCTTTCTAATTCACTTCAGGTTCATTTTGTATCTCAGCTTCCTCTTCTGATTGCTCGACAGTTACCTCATTATGCTCAACAACTTCTTGTTGTGGCTCGCCATATTTTTGGTGTTGCTCAACAACATCTTTCTATTGCTCGACAACTTCATTCTCTAGTTTAGGTAAACTTATGGGCTCTCCTTCATTCATGCATTAAAAAGATCTATAATTTTCAGGTTCTTGCTTGCATTCAACTTCATTCTTTTCTGCATATTCATCAATTCTAGTATTTACACTTTCCACAACTTTGTTAGTGTTAGAATTCAAACAATTATACACTTTGCTCTTAGTGGAATAACCTTCATCACTTTTAGCATCAAGTTTTCCATTCTTATTGTCCTTTAGTATATAAAATTTTCTTCCAAACACTTTAAATTATTTTACATTAGGTGCATAACCATACCATAACTCATAAGGTGTAGCATCTGTCCCTTTCTTGACTTGTACTCGATTCAAGGTATAGATTTTTGTACTTAGAGCTTCTCTCTAGTATTTTTGTGCAACATTTTTCTCTATTATTATTATTCTAGCAAAATCCATGATTGATTTATTTCTTGTTTCATTTATATGATTCTATGGGGGAGTCCTTGGGGTAGACGTCTATCTTTTAATTCATCTATCATTGTAGAGTAAGTTGAACTCATTAGATATAAAATCTCATCATCTGTCAGATCTCAAACACCTCAAGCTCTTGTTGGAATTTTGATATGGGAAAGTAGTATACTGAGAGTGGGGGAGAATCAGATCTATAAAACTTTTATACTTCTCAAAAAAAATGATTCAACATGTAAACATAAGCATTAACTACAATACTTTAATAGATCTAACATCTAATTATATCCATAATGAACACATAACACAAAGATTTGGTAACACAGAAACCCTTGAAAGGTAAAATTGGGGTGGGGATGAAACCCACAAATCTTCACTACCGCAGTAACAAAGTGTGCCTGTTAGGGCTAAAAAGTTTGATCACTTCTGATGATCTACCATGTGAGGGGTCTTCCCAGTTAAGATCTTACAAACTTGTACAATCTACCTTGATTAAAGGATTTAAACTTACAACTAAGTAAGCACTCTGTTAAGATATTTACGAAGGCTTGTTAAGACCACTCTGTTAAGATATTTACCCTTATTCACTTGCTAGAATGTATCAGAACCTATTCCTTCAGTCTGAACTTCAAATGCTGATAATGGATCTCCTCTTTCCAACTCTTAACTCATCTACACATCTGATATATTTCTTTTCTTTCCTTCACTGCTCAGCTCGGTCACTCTGCCTAGTTTATGCTTCTGATATGCAAAAATCTTCTTCTTCTTCATACACAACAAATCTCTGCTCTTCGCATCCACATCACACACATATTAGGGTTTTGAAGAATTCTATATATAGACAATTGATGAAGCAACCAAATTAAGATCAACGATCTAGATTCATCACTTTTTTCGCTTAAGCATCCCTAATTTTGATTGATTGCATTGCATGCATAGGGATTAATGATCTTCACCATAGCACGTAATTAACTTCATTAAATGTCTTTACATGATCATTAAATCATACAAAGAAGTTGGCGAAAATGGTTTACCTAGGTGTTTGTGTGATTTCAAACACATATAATAAAATTGTCTCACTCGACATATGTAAACTCTGATGCTCGGTAAAAACTGTCACTCAGAACTGACTGTCTATGCAACTCGATAATCACTCTGCTTGGGAAATCCTGAGTACTTGGAGACCACTGAATTTCTTGGCAGTGACTACTACCTGGTCTTGACCTTAGTGGGATGGATCAGTCGCAGTGATGAACGACCAACCTTCCTTGATTATGACTAATTGTGTGATACTAATAGACAACATAACTTGGAGATCAACAATCTCCCCCTTTAACATTAGTGGAAATTTTTTTTCTCATGACTCTTCAGTCTCTCAAAAATAGTACTCAAGTATACCAAAACACTAGTACTCCCCCTAAGATTATGACTTGGTCTTCATAAAGACTTCACTACATATACACCATAATCTTAAGTACATGACTCCAAAAATAATAAAATAGTATGGTATACCTTTCTTATCTACATCATTCATTTATTTCCCTTGTCTGCATCTTTCCCCTTGATTGTACATCTTATTGCATTTCCCCCTTGCTTTTGTCACTCTTGTCTGCTGGGGTTGTAGGGGTCAGATCATACTTGTCCAAATATGGTTTGTGAATTTTTAGAATCATTGCCAATACATTATCCGAACTAGATCTCACCAAATCCAAAACCTGTAACTTAATCTCTAGCTCGGTAGCTAGATCAATCAAAATCTCTACAATATTGATAGGCGGTTTTCTCTGTGCTAATTCATTTGTAGCTGACAATTCTCTCTGCATGACCTCCAAATGAGGTATCAACATAGTTTAAATAGAAATCAATTTAGCCCTTATTCTGCCATCATTAGCAATGAGCTCGGATAATCTCCCTTGGGTATGAGTCAACCTGTTAAAATGAAAGGAGATAGAACTTGCATCCGTGCTCAGTGAATGTCCTGTTGACTTCATTTCTAATTGTAGCTTCTCAATAAGCTATTGATTATCCTTTGTAAAGAATTCAACATCAAAATGTTGTTTATACAAAGAAAGAACATTTTCTACAACTTCTTCCAAGTTACTTACCAAATCAAAAAGTGCAGCTTGTTTTACAGTAAGTTCTTTGAAAACTTTCCCAAGAACTTTGGTCTCAAACTTTCTCTCAGACCATTTCATGAGCTTCTCATTAGCATCAATATCATCATTGTTCACCTTTTGAAAAATATGAACCAATTGATCTAAGATAGGTGTTTTCTCATTTATATCCTGAAGCTCAAATGCATCAACAAATATATCCTTGATATCATGTAATACCTGCTTCTATTGATGTTCCCTTTTCATTTTCTCTTGCTTTCTCTTCCTCTTCAATAAATGCTACAAAATTTGTATTTTCTCATAAGACAGGTTATTTGTGTTCCACTTTGGAATCACTATAACTTCATCAAGTGTCACTTCAGTGCTTAAAGACTTGTCTTTCTTCTTGTGTGACTTCTTCTTCTTAGTCTCTGGTGATTTTTTACTGAGTTACTATTCTACTTGCAATGTACCGGTGTCACCACTGATTGAAACTAACTCCTTTTGAGTACAAATTACCTGTTGTTCAGGTGAATCAACAATCTTAGTTTCTTTAAGTGTAAGAGGTATGAAATTTGGTAACTGTACTAATGCTTGAATAACCTCTTTCTCCTTAGGATCCTATTTATCCTCAGTTTCTATAGTCTTAGTCTCCTCTATTTCTCCTTCATGAGGTTTGACGATATCTGATGCAGACTTATCTGCTAGATCTTTCATGCTCAGATACCAATTTTTTATTGTAGCCTCACCCTACTCCTCGACACTCAAACCTTTTGTATCCTTAACCTTCTCCTTTATTTCATCCTCAATATTATTAGGCTCATCAATATATTCTTTATTATCAAGCTCAACTTGTTCTAATATGCCTATATCTTTGTTTACATTCTTATCAACTATTAATCCAAAGATTGTCTTCCATATCAATTGATTCTATTTTACAACATCTTCAACATCCTTCTTTAGTATTGAATATACTCTCAATTTAGGAATAAATCTGTCCATGTATTGATCTATGAATTTTTCTCTTTTCTTCTATGTCAATTTAGGCATTATTTGGCCTAATGCCCCTTCTCTAATCCACCTTTTAGTTGTAAGAGCAAACTGGCATCTCTCATCTATCTTTTTGAACAATTCATCAAGGACAAGATTTCCAATCTCTAAGGGTGTCATCTTTTATGATCCTAACATATCTATCATAGAATCCTCTATCTTTTCCTTATCCTCGGTACTCAACTGTTCAAATTTGATGAATTTAAATCCTGCCAAACCTACGAAATTTTTGATGTTGTTGAAAATTTCATCTACATTTGTAGGATTTTTGTGTGTTGCTAGCAACATTGAATTCACTGATATCTTTTATATCTATCATTTCTTCATCTTTATTATCTTCACCCATTATATATTTCCTTCTTATCTTCCTCTTAGGGTTTCTTAGCTCAGCTTCAGTTTGAACTTGTTTCCTTTTCCCTGAGCTCTCCCCTTCAACTTTCATTACTAGAATTTTCTTTAGTGGCTCAGTTTTTGTTGCAGTTGAAGATGCCGTAGTTCTCAGTCTAGATGTGATAGGAGGAGTAGATTTCTACATTGAAATCCTCTTCATAGCTGACTCGACAAACTCACTTTCTTACCTTTCTTATTTACTTCCACATCTTCATCTTCACTCTCTTCTGAATCACTAGATTGGTCCTCACCTTGACCTTGTGTGATTTGTATTGGTGCATCATCATCTTCTTCTTGATTGCCTAACATCTTCTCAAGGTTCTTCACTATTTTATTTCTTTTTCTCTCCATGGTTGCAACCTTCAATCCCATGGTTATCTTTAATTTTTATTCTTCATATTTCCCAAATACCTTAGCCTTTTTATCAACTTCCTCTACAAGTAGTATTGTGATTTTTGCTGATGTTTCATCAATATTCACTTCATAGGGTAATGGCCTCAACCATGCTACCCTTGGTACTATAGCTTGTACATAGGTATAATTAGTATCAACTAGAAAACAAACATCATAATAATGCTTTTCTACTAGTGAAACATGGATTCTGCTCCTAATTCTAATCTTGTTCTTAAACTCATCAAAATAATTTCCCATCACATTATCAAAGTTCTCTCCTAACTTATGAATAAATTCATTAATATTTTGTGTCACTGGTCGGTCCTGACTCTATACTACATCTCCTGTAGTAGGAAAAGTATTCTGGACATAGAAAAATATGCAGACTATCAAGGATCCAAACTTACACATAGAATTATTTTCCTTCCTGATTGATGATAGGTTCTCGGCAAGTTGAGTCATCTACAGCTCAGAAAGATCATATTTATCATATTTCTTCACTATCTTTCATGTCTTATCAACCACAATACATGGAACACTATCCAATTTGCTAGATTGATAGAACTTGTGTGCTACATGACTCTAGCTACAAAGTCAAATTCAGGGTCTGTGATCATTGAAATTGTCATTCCTCTCTTGTTCCACTCAGCCAAAGAGTTCTTCTCAATATATTCCTTACTTTGACAATGCATTTTTCTTTTCCCTTGCACAATAGGGTAACTAATGACTTAGTGGATGATATCCTTGGTAATATTCACTGGTCCATTCTCTAGCCATAAGCTCATATCTTGTATTCTCCTTAGAACTACCCTGATCCATTCAATTTTGAAGTCGCGAGGGAAATCTAGGGCATGAACTAACCCTTTGTTAGCAATGTGTTGATGCTCAGCCTTCAATGCCCCATTTTTGCACAGTTTGTTGTAGGCTTCCCTCAACTCAACATTTCCAATCTCATTGATCTTACACATGTAGAATGGCCTTACATCATGGATCATTAGAAATTTCAGTGGGATCGATGATAGGGCTCCTAAAAGATCTCCTTTTACTGCAATCTCAGGTATAGCTTGGAAATTAGGTGGTGCACATGTGTCATTCCAGACTAACTAAAAATTCTTCATTTTCTTGTCTTTCCTATTTACTCCAACAGATGAACAGTCAGCCATATCTCAAATTAGGGTTCATAAAATGGATTCTGGGTAACTCAGCAACAACAGGTCTTCAACCTTTCACAATACTTGCTGATGATACACAGTGGAATCTTCACAAACTTCATTCAAATCACTCTTAAATTTCCTTTAAATCACTCTACAAACTCTAATAGCTTTGTGAAATGAAAATGAATGGAGAAATCCATTATATACCCTCAAATGATCAACTTAAGTCTTCAATAAATGCTCCGTATAGTGGTAGGTGTATAAAAGTTTTCTCGGTCCTTGAATAAATATCTCGATTATCTCATTCCATCACTTGGTCAGAATAGTGACTCGCTCACTACTAACACTCGGTCAATATATAAGATCGGTCGATATGGGAGCTCGGCACATACTAATACTAATGCTCAACACCAATTGTGCATGCCAATTCTTTTCTCGATTCTTGTCTCAGATCTATCCTAATGCATCTTAACTTATGTAGATATGGAATTTAATACATCTCATGTTAGGAAATGGTGTAAAATATAACAGTAGAGAAAACAGTTCCTTACATACCTTCTTTACTTAATTAGAAGTAGTCTGATCACCTGATCTATTAGATTGGGTGATCTCAGCTTTACTGGTTCGTATACTACTTCTTTCTTCTTTCTTTTTCCATGTCAGATTCATTTGGTTCCTTATCTATTCAACATTAGGTGTAGGTGGTTTGGTCCTGCAATCTCTCTTAGTATGACCGATCTTGTGACAACTATAACAGACCAAACTTCCATTCATCCAACTCTTGGATTTGCCTCTAAAGTTTGTACTTACACAATTTTTTGCAATATGATCATATTCACCACAATAATGACAACTATGCCTTGTATTGTAATCCCAATTGAATGTGTTACCTTTCCTAGGTGCATTACCTTGTTTCTTGGATGTCCATTTATATTTTGCATTGGATCTTCAATCTTGGGTTCTATGACCGTACTTCTGGCAATTGTAACAATGTCCTTGAAATCTAGGTGAAGTAGGTGATATGCTAGTCTTTGACCTATATTCATGTGCCTGATGTTCATGCTTCTTACAGTTAAAGCAATATCCATTGAATTTAGGCTTAGGATTGGACTTACCATTCTTTCTTCAACAAATGTTTGCTGTGTGACCTGGTTTCCCACAATGATGACATGTAGGTTTGTTAATGGTCTTCGGCTTTGCATTCCTTTGTTCTCCACTCTTTGATGATTCTCCTTCTTTAGTGGATGATAGGTGCTCGGTATGGCCAATTCCAGAGGTGTCATTGGTTCTTCTTGGTGATCTCATCAGTTCCTCAAAGTATCTCAAGGCTTCATTTAGTTTTTTATCCTCCCAATGAGTTCTCTTTCAGATCTCAACTCATTTTCAGTTGATTGTTATCAGATCTAAGATATGTAATTCAATTTCTTTTATGTTTACCTCTTGATTTGAAAATAATAGTTGGTTGACCATCTCCAACTGATTGTTTGTGAGCTTCTGCACATTACTTTTCATTTCATCAAGTCTGGTAGTCATCTATCTCTTATCTTCTTCTGCCATTATCTTGTCTTCCTTATCTTTCTTCTTCTAATCAATCACCTCACATAGTGTTATTGATTGAATTTCATGTTCTATCTTTAGAATTTTGACTCATTCTTTCATTTTTTTGTTCTTCTTCAATAGATCTTCAATTGCTGCATTAATTTATTTGGAATCTCCATTATCAAATAGACATTCAGTGTCTTCTTCTTTATATGAAGTGTCATTCAGCTGAGTTGCCAATTCTTTCCTAGCTTAAATAAGGATTTCCTCAATTATTCTCTTGCTGTCTCAAGCTGCTGCAGTGCCAGCTGGATATCAATCTTATGATTCTTAATGACCTTTCCCAACTTATAAACCTCCATCTCCAAGATCTTAACTCTCAACTGATTAGACTTCTTCTAGGAGAACAAAGTTCTGATACCAATTGTTGGAAGTCTAAAATGGGAAAGCAATATACTGAGAGGGGGAGGGGGGTGAATCAAATCTATAAAACATTTATACCTCTCAAAAAAATGATTCAACATGTAAACATAAACATTAAACTAATCATATCCATAATGAACACATAACACAAAGATTTGGTAACCCAGAAACCCTTGAAAGGTAAATTAGGGTGAGGATGAAACCTACAAATCTTCACTACTGTAGTAATAAAGTGTGCCTATTAGGGATACAAAGTTTAATCACTTCTGATGATCTATCTTGTGAGGGGTCTACCCAGTTAAGAGCTTACAGACTTATACGCCAATCTACCTTGATTAAAGGATTTAAACTTACAACTAAGTAAGCACTCTGTTAAGAGATTTACAAAGGCCTGTTAGGACCACTCTGTTAAGAGATTTACCTTGACTCACTTGCTAGAATGTATCAATACTTGATCCTTCGGTCTTCACTTCAAATGTTGATAATAGATCTCCTCTTTCCAACTCTTAACTGATCTACAAATCTGATATATCTCTTTTCTGTCCTTCACTGCTCTGCTTGGTCACTCTTCCTGGTTTATGCTTCTTATATGCAAAAAGCTACTTCTTCTTCTTCATACACACCATCTCTCTCCTCTTCGCATCTGCATCACACACAGATTAGGGTTTTGAAGTACTCCATATATAGACAGTTGATGAAGCATCCAAATCAAGATCACCAATCTAGATTCATCACTTTTGCTACTTAAGCATCCCTAATTTTGATTGGTTGCATTGCATGCATAGGGATTAATGATCTTCACCATAGCTCATAATTAACTCCATTAAATGTATTTACACGATCATTAAATCATACATAGAAGTAAAAAAAAATGGTTTTCCTAGATGTTTGTTCCATTCCAAACACATATAAAAAAATAGTCTCACTCTGCATACGTAAACTCTGATGCTTGGTCAAAACTATCACTCGCTATAGACTGTCTATGCAACTCGACAATCATTATGCTCGACAACTATTGAGTACTTGATGACCACTAAATTTCTCAGTAGTGACTACTGTTCAGTCTCAGCCTTAGTGGGATGGATCAGTCGCAGTGATGACCAAACAACTTGTGTTGATTATGACTAAGTGTGTGACACTAATAGACATCATAAATTGGAGATCAACAACTCTTACCTGTCTCTTTTTCAACCTTAACCAAATACCACTTAAACAACTGAAAGGCATCATATTTTTCTTTGAGAATTATCACAGTCATCATTCTAGAGTAATCATCAACAAACATAATGAATTATTTATCACCTCGGTAGCTTTGCACTCCAATAGGTCCACAAAGGTCAGAATGAACCAATTCCAAATTATCACCAGAACTATAGGTTTTTCTCTCAAAACTAGACTTTGTCATTTTTCCCAAGTGACATTTCTTACACATCACTTTATCAAGTTTCTTCAATCTTGGTAACCCTCTTATTCTTTTCATCTTACTAATGTTTACCAAATTATTAAAGTTCACATGACACAAACTTTTTGATGAATGATAACTGATTGAATGTTTGAAGATGTTAAGTTGATGATCATGCAAGACATTAAATCAGTTTATGTACTATATTGTCATTGATGTCAACTTGATATAATTTGTATGGTCATGGACATACTGATAAAGACTTCAAAGAACCAATGAATCAAAGGCTATGCTATTAGTAATACATATAAGTCAAGTATTCACAAAGTGACTGTATACATCGATGGAGTACACACCGACGGACAGAGTAAAAGAGAAAAGTCACAGTGTTACCCGACGAGCAAATGCACAACATTACTGATGAGTAAAGTCACTGTGTTTCCTGATGAGAAAAAAATAGTGTAACCTGACAAACATAATTATAGTGTTTCCCAATGGATGAAGATCCTGAAGACAACTGAATTCAGACCGATGGAATAGTCTGTTATCACCGATGACTAATTGAAGTATTGACTGACAGAACAAAGAGTTCAAAAACAAAAAAATACTTAGCTGTCAAGAGCTAAAAATAGACTTAACCGATACTTATAATTGTTTTAATCGACAAGATAAAGCCAGAGATAAGTAAACGATTTAAAGTTTCTTTGTCCAGTTGGCAAGAAGATCTCTATGAGATAAAACTGGAGTTTTGCTTTAAATCTAATTGGCGAGAATTGTGGATCGCGCCAAGATCAAGAAAGCCAAGAAATGGTAAAATCATGTCTATAAAGAGACAACCTAATTCATTACAAAGGTGGTGAAGGGGAGTGACAAGAGAATCAATGCTGAAGAGATTTTGAAGGAGAAGAAAGTCTTCATTCAGAACTGATCAATCAAGCTAAGGAAAGAGATAAATTTTGCAGACACCGACGAATAGTGAATCAACATCATAGAGAAGAACAGTGTGGAGAAAAGGTATTGAATTGATTATATTGATTAGAGAGGTAATGCACTTACAATAGATTTGAAAATTTGTAATTCAAGTTGTATGTGTGAAAAGATCAATTTACTGTTTTAGTTTAACCATTGAAGAATCAAGTCTCTTAACCGAGAATGACTTAAAAGTATTTTGTAATTGAGATACATCCCAAGGAGTACCAAAAATTTTGATCATAGAAAGTAGCATTGGATATGCCCGATACCTATTGACAGGCCAAGTGAGTGTATGACCAAGGATGGTAGCATTAGATGCCAGATACTAAGTGACAAAATATCTTTTAAATCCTCTAACAAGGTCACACCTAACTGTGTGTTTGTAACCTTTAACAGAGTTGGCTCTTAACTGAGTTGACTTCAGAAGAGTGAAAATTTTGGGTACCGGTCCCAGTGGTTTTTCCCTTAACAGGGTTTCAACGTTAAAAATCCATGTGTTATGTATTTACATTTCATTACTTTACTATTTTGCATTTCACATAAGTTATTCTGGATTGATCGGTATGCACTATTTATTTACTGTGTTTTGGTAAATAGAAAGATTGCTTATCGGTAAACATACAGAAGAAGTTTTTACAAAGCATTCCGACAAGTAGTAATTTTATATAAGTATTTCAAGGCATTCGTCATATAGGACTAAAGATAACTAGAGGTATAATTTGTGGTACTAAGTTTGAAGGGTTGATTTAAGGATTAATTTTTGAGGCCACTGATTCACCCCCCTCTCAGTTATTACTAACAATTGGTATCGGAGCTTGTGTGCTTAGAAAGAGAGTTTAACAAATCAAGCAAAAGATCACAAGATGAACAGACGAGATGTGCCCAAGTTGAACAAAGACAACTTTTCTTCATGGCAAAGTAGAATAAGATTCCACTTATCAGGTATTGGAAATGATGTTACTCAATACTTAGATATTGAATATGTGTTTCCCACAGGAGCACCCACAGTTGAACAAATGAGAGAGAAGCATGAGCACAACTGCATGATGATAGAGCTTGCTTCCTCACTCTCCGATGCTAAATTTGAAGATGTCAAAGCATGCACAACTGCAAAGCAGATGTGGGACAAATTGAAGCTTGTACATGGTGGTGATAAAAATGTTCTGAGAGCCAAGGAGAAAAGCCTTTGAGGGAAGTTTGATGATCTAAGAATGAAAGAAGGTGAAAACATCACACAGTACAACACAAGAATCAAAGAGGTAGTCAATGCAATTTGAGGAGTTGGAGGTGTAATAGATGAAGATACAGTGGTAAGTAAAATTCTAAGAACCTTACTGCCTACTTATGCTATTAGAGTATCTGCCATACAAGAAATGAGAGTAGTAGCAAATAGAAATATTACTCTAGATAGTTTGATTGGAAGACTGATTTCATTTGAGATGAATAATTTTGATAATAGTGTCTTACCAAACATAGAGTCTGCATTCAAATCTTCTTTGAGAATAACTAAATCAAGTCATAAACACACTATGAGAAAAGAGAGTGACAGTGAAAGTGAAGAAGAAGATCTTGATGAAATTGAAGCACTTATGTCTAGAAGAATGCAGAGAGGCAAAGGTAAATACAAAGGTAAATTAGTACTTGTGTGTTTTAATTGTAAAGAGATTGGACACTTTGCTACAAGATGTCCTAATAGAAGAAAAGATGATAGAAGCAATGTCAGGTCATTTGAATAGAAGTATGACAGAGGTGATTACAGAAGCAACCAACAATTAGAAAGAAGAGATATCCGAGACTACAAGGAAAAAGGAAAGAAGGCTAGTTACCTAGAAAAATGCAAAGATGAAGATATTGACATTGAATCTGATGAAGACATCGAGATGGTGTTTGTGGCAGTAAAAGATGATTCAGATGATGATGAAGAAAGGTATGTAAAAACTGTGCTCATATCTAAAGTTAGTAAAAATGACGTCTGGATCATAGATAGTGGCTTCACTCACCATATGACCGGTGACAAACAAAAGTTCAAGACTTTTGAATACTATAATGGTGGTTCAATAAGAATGGGCAATGACACACCTTGTCCAGTTGAAGGTAAAGGAACTATAATGTTGAATAACCTGATAAAATGTGAAAATGCTTATTGGGTGAAAGGATTGAATTATAATCTATTGAGTGTTTCTCAGTTGAATAATTTAGGTCATAGAGTAGCATTTGAAAATAAGAATGCCAAGATCTTTAATAAATCAGGAAGTCTAATTGGTACCGGTGAGCAGACAAAAGGTAACTTATTCTATTTGAATGATACTGACACCACTTGATTAATGGCTAGAAACGAAGATATATGGTTGTGGCACAAAATATTGTGTCATGTAAACTTTGACAACATGATAAAAATAAGCAAAAAGAGAAATGTAAGAGGCTTACCAACGATGATTAAGCCCGACAATATCATGTGCAAAAATTGTCAAAAAGGTAAGATGACAAAGTCTAGTTCCAAAAGAAAAACCCATACATCTGATGCCATTCTAGAATTAGTCCATACTGATCTATGTGGACCCATGAGGACAAAGAGTTATTATGGTGATAGATATTTTATTCTCTTTGTTGATGATTACTCTAGAATGATGATAGTAATGTTTCTAAAAGATAAATCTGAAGCATTCAAGATGTTTAAATAGTACAAAGCAATGGTAGAAAAAAAAAGTGGTAAAGAATTGAAATGCTTAAGATCAGATAGAGGAGGGGAATTTATTTCAGATGAACTCACTAACTTTTGTAATGAGAGTGGAATCAAAAGATAGGTCTCTACACCGAGACCACCACAACAAAATGGAATTGTTGAAAGAAGGAACAAATCCATTGTTGATTGTGCAAGGACACTGATGATAGAGAAAGATATCACCCAAATCTTCTAGAGGGAAGCTGTGAGTACTGTTGTTTATACATTGAACATAGTACAATTGAAGAAAGACACCAAGAAGACAACTTATGAGCTATGGTATGGTTACACACCCAATGTAAGTTACTTCAAAATTTTTGGCAGTCAATGTTATATCTTAAAAGATGATGGAAATAGAAAGCTTGACTCCAAAAGTGATGAAGGAATCTTTCTCAGGTATTCCACCCAGAGCAAGGCTTATAAATGTCTCAATAAAGCCTCTAACAAAATTGTTGAAAGTGCAAATGTAAAGATAGATGAATTTGCAGAGAAGAATGAAATGGAAAGTACAAAAGAACTAGATGACTACAACAAGTTTATTTATAATGAAGAACCTGACACTCTACCTGAGCAACAATGTATAAATCTCAAGCAACATATTATTGCACCCAAGCATCAGGCTACAAATACCGACAATCAAGATATTGCTCAAGATGATGTACCAAGCGATAGAGATCAAAATGAAGGACACAATGATGATCAAGATGATAGACAAAGATCTAAACTTGTACTTTCCAGATATATCAGAAGGAACCATCCACAAAACCAAATCATTGGAGATAAGAAGGCTAGTATGAGAACCAGAAGTAAGTCTCTAAACACAAGATGTCTTATTTGTGATTATGAGCCAAAATATGTCAATGCTGCACTTGATAATGATGAATGGATTAGTGCTATGAATGAGGAGATTGAGCATATTGAGAAAAAAAGACATTGACACTTGTACCGAGACCAGATGACAAGAATGTCATCGGTACAAGATGGATATTCAGGAATAAAATGAATGAGAATGGAGAAGTCACAAAAAATAAAGTAAGACTAGTATGCAAGGGGTATGCATAAGAATAAGAGATTGAATATGGAGAGACCTTTGCACCCGTTGCTAGGATGGAAGGAGTGAGAATATTACTTGCTTATGCTGCATGTAAAGGATTCAAGGTATACCAAATGGATGTCAAGTCTACATTCCTAAATGGAATACTTGAAGAAGAGGTATACATTGAACAACCAGAAGGTTTTTTTGATCCAGACAAGAGGGGCATGGTATGTAGACTACACAAAGCCCTTTATGGATTGAAACAAGCACCCCAATCTTGGTATGAAAGACTTCATTCCTATCTCATAAGTATTGGATTTGTAAGAACTAGTGAAAACAATAATCTTTATTTGAAGGAAGATACTGATGCTAACATTTTGATTGTTGAGATATTTGTTGATGACATCATATTTGGAGGCAATGATATGCTATGCAAATCATTTGCAAATGAAATGAGCAAAGAGTTTGAGATGTCTATGTTTGGAGAGATCAAGTTTTTTATTGGTCTATAGATCATGCAACAAGATGAAGGTATTTTCATTACTCAATCCAAATACATCAAAGAAGTGCTAAAAATATTCAAGATGGAAGATTCAAAACCAGTTGGAACACCGATGGAAACTAGATGTAAGCTAAGAAATGAGGATAATTCATCAAAGATAAATCAGACTTTGTACAAATCAATGATTGGAAAACTCATGTATGTTTTACATACTAGACCAGATATTACACATGTAGTAGGAATAGTTGCAAGATTTTCTACTAATCCCAGGGAATCACATATGACTGCTATGAAAATAATCTTAAGATATCTGAAGAATACCAAGGAATACAACTTATGGTATAGAAGAGAAGGCAAATGTGAACTTAAGGTCTTTACCAACGCTGATTGGGCTGGAAATATTGATGACCGAAAGAGCACAAGTGGAGGAGCATTCTTTATGGGTGACAAAATTGTCACATGGACTAGCAAGAAACATGGATGCATCTCTTAGTCTACTGCTGAAGTAGAGTATGTTGTTGCTGCTATAAACTGTCAAATATTGCATGGATCAAACAGTTACTGGAAGGTATGCATATAAAAATTCTTGAACCAGTAATTATCTATTGTGATAATACAAGTGCAATAAACATTTCCAAGAATCCATTCATGCATGCTAAAACAAAGCATATTGCCATCAAGTATCATTATTTGAGAGAACAAGTTCAAGAAAATGAGGTGATACTTGAGTATGTGCAATCTAAAGAACAATTAGTCGATATCTTCACCAAGCCACTGCCCAAGGATGCATTTGAATACTTGAGAAAAAGACTATGGGCCAGACCCTTGTCTACTGGTCAGTTAGATGACTAGAAGGCTACATCAGCCTACATGTTATCAGAATATCATTCATGTTGATGCAAGCACATAGATGGACTTCAAAGATAAATCTATACACAACAAGGTATTTATTTACTCCGAGCACCAAAATTATTGTATTGTTGATGGATTAGGAAATTCAAGGAGTATATTATGGATAGAAAGGATTTGTTTGGCATTACTGTCAACATATTTGTTTGGCATTGCTGTCAAAGGGAGAGATTATATCCATTATCACTCAGGGAAAGATTATATCAGGAGAGATTATATCCATCACATTATCCAGAGGGAGAGATGTAACCAGAAGGGAGAGTACATACAAAGAGAAAATTGCTGACAAGAGACATCAAAAGAAAAGAGAATAGTGAAAGCGAGAGATTTTGACACAGGAGAAGAACACATCACATTAGAAAAATAAAAGATTCTACATCTATCCAGTAAAGGGATTGAAGACAGAGAGAAAGCTGCAAGAATCAAATCTAAGTTATATGAACTTACTGAGGACCAGATATTTGTATCGGTTATAGTACATAAGATTGGTAGTTTGAGGAACTTCAACTGTTATATTTCATATTGTATTAGTAATAATACAGTGTGATAATGTAGTGTGTTGCCATCAATGCCAAAGGGAGAGATCGATGAACTATAACTGATTGAATGTTTGAAGATGTTAAGTTGATGATCACGCAAGACATTAAATTAGTTAATGTATTATATTGTCATTGATGTCAACTTGATATAATCTGTATGGTCATGGACATACTACTAAAGACTTCAAAGAACCAATGAGTCAAAGGATATTCTATCAGTAATACATATAAGTCAAGTATTCACAAAGTGACTGTATACACCGACATAGTACACACCGATAGATAGAGTAAAAGTCACAGTCTTACCTGATGAGAAAATGCATAGCATTACTGACAGGAAAAGTCACAGTGTTGCCCGACGAGAAAAGCACAGTGTAACCTGACAGACAGAATTATAGTGTTGCCTGATGGACGGAGATCCTGAAGACAACAGAAGTCACATCAAAGGAACAGTCAATTATCACCGATGACTAACTAAAGTATTGACCAACAAAATAGAGAGTTCTAAAATGACAAAATGCTTAGATGTCAAGAGCTAAAAATAGACTTAACTGATACTTATCATTATTTTAATCAACAAGATAAAGCCAGAGATAAGTAAATGATTTAAAGCTACTTTGTCCAGTTGGCAAGAAGATCTCTATGAGATAAAACTGGAGTTTTTCTTTAAATCTAATTAGCGAGAATTTTGGATCACGCCAAGATCAAGAAAGCCAAGAAATGGTAAAATCATGTTTATAAAGAGACAACCTAATTCATTATGAAGGTGGTGAAGGGGACTAACAAGAGAATAGATGTTGAAGAGATTCTGAAGGAGAAGAAAGTCTTCATTTAGACCTGATCAATCAAGCTAAGGAAAGAGCTAAAATCTGCAGACACCGACAAACAGTGAAACAAAATCACAGAGTAGAACAATGTGCAGCAAAGGTATTGATTTGATTATATTGATCAGAAAGGTAATGCACTTACAATAGATCTAAAAACCTACAATTCAAATTGTATTTATGAATAGATCAATTTACTGTTTCAGTTTAACCATTGAAGCATCAAGTCTCTTAACCGAGAAGGACTTAAAAGTCTTTTGTAATTGAGATACATCCCAAGGAGTATCAAAAATTTTGATCATAGAAAGTAGCATTGGATATGCCCGATACCTATTGACAGGCCAAGTGCGTGTTTGATCAAGGATGGTAGCATTAGATGCCATATGATAAGTGACAAATTATCTTTTAAATCCTCTAACAAGGTCACACCTAACAGTGTGTTTGTAACCTTTAACAGGATTGGCTCTTAACCGAGCTCACTTTAGAAGAGTGAAAATTTGGGGTACTGGTCCCAGTGTTTTTTCCCATAACAGGGTTTCCACATTAAAAATCCATGTGTTATGTGTTTATGTTTCATTACTTTACTGTTTTGAATTTCACATAAGTTATTCTGGATTGATCGGTATACACTAGTTATTTACTGTGTTTTGGTAAATAGAAAGACTGCTTATCGGTAAACATACAGAAGAAGGTTTTAGAAAGCATTCTGACAAGTAGTAATTTGATATAATTATTTCAAGGAATTCATCTTATAGGACTAAAGATAACTAGAGGTATAATTTGTGGTTCTAAGTTTGAAGGGTTGATTTAAGGATTAATTTTTGAGGCCATTGATTCACCTCCCCTCTTAGTTATTACTAACACTTTTATGCCATAACCATACATCATCATATTGTGCAAACAAACATGTCTTATCAGATAAGTTTAGATAGAACAAATGACCTCTTGTCACTTCTCCACTTTCAATTAGTTCACTAGTAGCATCAACGATTTTAGCCTTTTTGTGATGGAATTCAACTTGGTATCCAAAAGTGTTCAACTGGGAAACACTCAACAAATTATAGTTAATTCCTTTAACCCAATATGCATTGCAACATCTGATCTTATCAGTCAATCTTATTGATCCTTTTCATTTCACATGATATGGTACATCATTACCAAACTTAACACTACGACATATGCCTAAATGACCTATATATTGATAAAATTCAAAGAATTCATAAGCCAAGATCACCTCCAACAAAATCCATATCACAAAGGCAAAGAATGGAGACAAAACTCACATAGATCTGAAAGATGAAAACATTCATTCACAGAGAGAAAATAAGGGAATTAAAAAGGAATTGACAATTACAAAGTGATATTTTCTAATAAAATAGATCAAAACCCTAAGAAGGGTGGAGAAACCTAGGTTGTATGAATAATTAATAAAAGAATTAATTATTGCATGCCTAAATTTTAGTTTAGGTGAACTAGAGATAAAAAGGTGACTTAATAATTAAATTAATAATGATTTAATTATTAAGTGAAAATACCTTTTTACTCTAATAACTACTGAAAGCAGGATGGGTCCCGACAACAAGGCTTGATCAGGTACCCAAGTACAAAAAAATCTCTGTAAAAAGGAGAAATAGAGAAAACCACATGGGAAAAACCCTACTCCAAAAAGAGATGAAGCCTAGTGAAGGACTGAAGAAGCCTCCAAAATAGAAAATGTCCCATAAAATAGGAACAAAGATTAGGTAGAGAAGACTGTAATCTGCATGAGTGCCCTAAAATGAAACTACTTGAATCGGAACTCAAAGATACAGATGATAAAAACACCAAAGTCTGAAGAGCTGATCAAAAGAAGAACATGTAGAACACCTCTGAAGCATGAAGATACAAACACTAGCAAAGAACTGATGTAATATGAATGAGTTCCCTTAAATAACACTACTTGAATCAGGATGGAAAACAAGCTGCTGTAATATGAATGAGTGCCCTCAAATGACACTACTTGAATCAGGATGGCAAACAAGACAAAAATAAAAACTTTAAGATACAGATGACAAAAAACACCAAGTTTGAAGCCTCCAAAATAGGAACAAAAGAAGAGTGTCCATATGGTAAATGATCCATATCACTGAAATGCATAGGTACAAGCCACTACATCCACCTAGTATATAGGAAAAAATATTGAATACATAGAATAAATCCATCAAACCAAGGAAGCATATAGACCCAACAAGAAATACCCCCCATAATGCTGATTAGGGAGGCATTATAGATACACTGAGTCAGATTGCCAAGAAACACTGCATGATGAAGAATGTACAAGCACAAATAAAGTATGATGTCGAGGATGATCAGTCGCTTGACACACATGAGGCTAATGTCGTGGAAGGAACACTCACACGAAAAAGGTACAACAAACCCCCCATGGCACTTTAAAAATTAGTGTGAGTACAATTAGTCACAAAATGTGCGGGATCCCAAGCATGCAAGATGACACTTTATTTCAGTGCGTTTACATAAAAAATGCTACAAAAAAGATGTATACAATATCCAGAAAGGAAACGATCCCAGGACCTGAAACATCCAAGATATCCACCAGAATGCCAAAAAGTAAAAAACTAAATAAAAGATACATGGAGCAAATTCTGGGTGTGAGACCCATAAAAGAAGGAGAACAAAACCAACTTTCCGATGCCATCTAGAAGTTAAAAAATGGAGTCCATGATGACATGTAACTGATTAAATGGTTGACTATATTAAGTTGAAGATAATGCAAGACATTAAATCAGTTAATGGTTTGTATTGTCATTGTTGTCAACTTGATATCATTTGTATGGTCATATACATAATACCAAAGACTTCAGAGAATCTATGGAATAAAGGTTATGCTTTCAGAAATGCATAAAAGTCAAGTATTCACTAAGTGATAGACTACACCAACGGAGTGCACACCATCGGTAAAGACAGAGATAAAGTCACAGTGATGCCCGACGAGCAGAAGACAGTGTTGCCCGATGAAGGAGAATCAAAGGATGCCCAACGAGCTAAAAATAGAGTTTACCGATGAGCAAGATCCAATGATGCCTGACGGATGAAGATCCCGAAGCTAACTAAAGCGACACTGACGGAATTGGCAGTTGTCACCGGCGAGGAACTGCAGAATTGACTGACAGAACAGAGAGATTAGAAAATGACAAAATATCTAGCTGGCAGAGCTAAAAGATAGACTTAACTGGTTGTTTGATTTGTTTTATTCAACCATAGTTAAGTAAGTGATTTAAATATGATTTAAACAGTTGGCAAGAAGATAACTATGAGATAAATCAGGAGTTAAAGTCGTAAATCAATTTGGCTGGATTGTTTTTCATGCCAAGAATCAAGAACCAAGAGTTAAGGAATATCATGTCCATTTAAGAGACAAAACATTATTCATTCTCTATGTGTTCCATAATCAATCAGATACACAGGGGAGTGAACTGATAGAAGATGCTGAAGAGAAACTGATGAAGGATTAACTTCATACAGTCCTGATCAATCAAGCTGAGGGAGAGCTAAAGAATTCTGCAGACACCGACGAACAGAAAAGCACAACATCATAGAGCAAAAAGATTTAAGTACAAAGGAATTGTATTGATACATTGATCAAAAATATATTGTAAGTAAATAGATCTGAAAATTTGCAATTCAGTTGCATTAGAAACAGGTCATTTTGTTTCAGTTTAACCACTGAAGCATTAAGTCTCTTAACAGAGCAGGACTTAATAGTCTTTTGTAACAGAGGTATACCCTAACAGATTACCAGAAGGTTGACTCATGATAGTAGCACCAGTCTTGCATAAAGCCTATTGACATTCTAAGAAGGAGGCTGATTCAAGGATGGTAGTAAGATTTGAATAAAGCCTATTGATAGTCATGAGACTGATTCAAGGATGGCAGCGTAGATGCCAAATACTAAGTGACAACCCATGTATTGAAAATCCTCTAACAAGGTCGCACTTAACAGTGTGTTTGTAACCTTTAACAGGGTTGGCTCCTAATAGGGCTCACTTTAGAAGAGTAAAAATTTGGGGTACCGGTCCCAGTGGTTTTTCCCTTAACAGGGTTTCCATGTTAAAATCCTTGTGTTATATGTGTATGGTTTATTACTTTATTGTTTTATATTCTACATATGCATTTATGGATTGACTGGTATACTCTGCATATTTACTGAGTATCGGTAAATATAGTTTATTGCTTATCAATTATCAAGGAAAATAAG
Source organism: Thuja plicata (assembly GCA_018584345.1). Taxonomy (NCBI): domain Eukaryota; kingdom Viridiplantae; phylum Streptophyta; class Pinopsida; order Cupressales; family Cupressaceae; genus Thuja; species Thuja plicata. The sequence goes on from MU224216.1 coordinate 1,402,770, forward strand.
GACAGACAAGGTAAACCGACAGACAGTTATTTGTTTCAAGTATTTCAAAGGCATGCATCTTTTTGAGACTTAATAATTTGAGAAGTATTGATTGGTGGATTAAATTTTAAATTGGATAAATTTCTGAGGCCATTGATTCACCCCCCCTTTCAGTTATTACTAACAATTGGTATCAGAGCTTGTGTGCTTAGAAGGAAGGTTTCAAGACCTAAGTAAAGATCACAAGATGAACACACGAGATGTGCCCAAGTTGAACAAGGACAACTTTGCTTCATGGCAAAGCAGGATAAAGCTTCACTTATCAGGTATTGGCAATGATATTACTCAATACTTAGATACTG
>MU224216.1:1422636-1433821 GCA_018584345.1 Thuja plicata
GCATAAGCATCTTTTGAATACTAACCTTATGCTGCAGGATTATTTGGAGGATTTAGAGCTTTTGAAGACATTCTTACATTTAGCTTTCATTTCTTGCATCTTAGATTAATTTCATTTTCATGCTCTATAGTAACTCATCTAGCTTAATTAGTAAGGATTTGTAACACTTGTCTTTCCATTTTTAGCTTAGTTGCATTGTTTCTTCTTTGCATAGCTTAGTTTGCATTTCTCATCATTAGTTTAGTTGCATTTACATTTCATTTGATTCCTGAGGACATTGGCACTCTTGCTCTTGTCTCCTTTAGAATCTCCCATTGCATGGTTTATTAGCAAGGTCATAGGCTTAATTAGCTCTAGCTGAGAGCAATACTCAAAATAGCCTTGCACTCCATGCCTAGGGAGCTCTAAACCGATTTCTCAAGGTTTCCAATCCATGGATCCTCTTGGAAGCAATGGTTTAGAGAAGTGCACCACTTGAGTGTGTACATATACCAAGTTATATTTTGCATCAGTTCCATTATACATAGTTGAAATGCCAAATTAGCATTATTATAGATGCACTATGGTATTAATTGTTAAATTCTATGAAAACTATTTCATCGGTCAATACATACCAAAATGCATCGGTATACATTCAAAGCTGAGTTGTCTACACTTACCGAGAATCGTTAGTTAACATGTAAAAGCAAAAGTTGCTAGTGTAAACCGAGATCCATCGATAATCATGTGAGTTGACAAGTTGTCTTCACCAAACACTGAAACCCGTCAGTAAAAGAAACAAGTCAAATGACTACCCGAAGCATCGCATTGTCACCGAAAGGGAAGTTTGTGTTTTAACCGATGAATCCATCTTCACACACTGAGGAGTGGTTAAGCATTAATGAATCGACCTAGGGCAAAGTCTATAAATAGACGACGGAAAGGGTTTCATTTCTCACCAGCGATTTGAGCGAAGCGACCAGAGGGAAACCAGAGCAAGAAGTGACAACATTGCAAAGCGACTCCAACCCGATTCAAAGCACTCCAAGCATATCAGTAACAACTATAGAGGTTAAAGTAAGTACCAAGCATAACTGAGAACTCTATTTGTCATTTACGGAAAAATCCCTAATGTTAGAAACAATGGCGACCACGTCAAGAACCACTAAGATGAAGAGTATTAAGAAGAACAAAGTCAAACTTATTTAAAGAACAGTACATGTGAGGATTCGAGGAACCACATTACAAGATTTGTCCAGAAGTTGCCTCACAACTCGACAATGTGGGAGAATTCTCACGAATACCAGCTAGGGTTTTTCTCGTCGAAGACGTGCGAGCATACATACATTGCAAAATAGCTAAGATTGGCGACTTGGAGGTTGAGCAAGCTTTCAAGAAGCTATGCAAAGATGATGGCACTATCAAAGAAGAGCACATGCACATCAAAGTGAAAGGGCTCACAAATGCCCTATGGTTCCCAAAACAGTTCAAGACTGAGTGGATTCGATTATTATTAAGCAGGATCCATGACTGAAAGCTATGGCTAGATGAGCCTAAACCGATAACACGAGATGTTATTCATGCGGTCACCGTTTATCCAATAACCAATAAGGTAAAGGCATTGAAGCACCCGCCTAAGGCTGACATTGAGAAGAACACATGAGCTAAATGTGATGGAAGAGGACTTAAGGTATCCACCATTACAGATGATGAACTGAAATTCAGAGCATGTGTCTTAGGATACAAGTTCTTTCAGGCTAGCAGGATGAACAACATAGCATCCAGAGCAGTGGATACAACATATAAGATTGTAAAGAAAGGAACTCAGTTGGATCTATCTAAAATTCTACTCAAGCAGTTAGAAGAGAACTTGAAGATGATCAGAAATGCAAAATCAAATTAATGTACAAGTTTGGGTCACTTATAATGTGCATATTCTTCTACTTCCAATAATATTTTCCATCTATAGGAAATGTGCAATGGGACAGAACTAAACCAGTAACCTTACAGATTAGTGAGTTTATAAAATCACTAGGAGATAATTTTGAGTCAGTAATGGATGAATACTTTGCTGGATTCAAGGAGAGAATGCAAAAGAGAGTAAGGATCCCCAAGCAATTAATTGAGAAATTCAAAACTGACATATGTTTCATGGTAGATACTGATTTCACATATATCAAGCTTGTTGTACCGAGGACAACATGGCTATCTCCACTTGACTATGAAGTGAAAATAGATCAGACATCTAATGCAATTGATGCATTAATAAATGAGCCAATTGATAAATCACAACCCAAGTTTGGCACATATGAAGAAGCCAAGGAAAGAATAAAAAATGGCTTGGTTGTGAAGAACATTGATAGGAAGAAGGATAAGATGGTCAAGAACTTAAAGAAGAGAGTGTCAGTTACATAAGAAGAAACCGAAAAGACAAAGGAAACTGAGGGACAATCACCTGTTGGTGAAGATGAGAAGGAGAGTGACTCCGAGTCTAAAAAATTAGATACACCATTACCTCCACCAGCTAAGAAGCCTAGGACTATAGATGCTACAAGGACAAGGAGTCAAACAGCTAAGGACACAAGTCCTTCACCATTGAAAAAAGGTCAAGTAAGGAACTATAAGAGGAAAACTGAAACATAGAAAAGAGGGTCAACTAAAAGAAGAAATTTCATTAGAACTAAGGAGGACATTGAGGACACTGAACAAGATGAAGTTGTTCAAAAGGAAAAGGAGAAGATTCCTAAAACTATTGATCAAGTATGTGCCTCAATCATTAAATCAGGAATAGTCAATGATAGAAAGATCAAGAAATGTCTTACATTGGATCCCTTGGATCAAGATAAGATTGAGGAGGCAATCATTAAAATAATGTGCATATTCAAATACCTTCCAATCCAATTGGTAGACAAGATGCCAAAAGAACTACAAGATAGGTTATTGGCAAGATGGACATTTGCCTTGCACTCCGAGAAAGAGATCAGGGAGGGAGCCCTAGTATCTGTCATGCCTCCCGAGTCCAAAATGGAGGAGATCAAAGAAATGATGAAGATTCACTCTAAACGGTTCTCACCGAAGTTGAGAGCCTAAAGTGCTCCAAGGACACTTACTGGACCTAGACAGAAAGAGTGAAGCAGAATGGAGAAATATACTTGATATTCCTAAAAAGAATAAAAGTCCCGAGCAACAAAAGGATCCTACCGAAACTCAACAAACCAAGGATGATCAGGCTACACAGATCACCGAACATATCACTATCAATGATGAAGATGTCACAACTGTTGAATTGGACAAAGAGGAATTGGACACAACACGAAACAAGAATATGGATGTTGCAGATGAGACATGACCGGACAATACTGTGGACAATACAATTATTGACATCACCGATGATCCTGCAGATGAAATTCAAAAAGATGAAGATGTCTCTGTTGTCAAGGACCATATCGACGAACAAGACGCTATAATTGATGTTGCACAAGTACACATACCAGGCCAGATGTCATTATTGATTCAAGAAATCAATATTATCTCACAGAAGGAGAAGACCCCCGAGTCCGATGCAAGCATACCCAAGGACACAAGTAATGATGAGAAAAAAGACACATCTGATGAAAATAAGGACACAACTGATGAACAAAATGCCATCGATGGAGAGCAGAAAGATGGAGATACCACCGAGAAAGATGCACAGATGAAAGGTGCTGATGAAGTGCACAAAGAAACAGATGAGCAAGAAAAGACAGCTAATACCATGCCGAAGGACACAAAAGGTGAAGCTACAGACACACCAAAGGTTGACAAGGAGACATCCTCAGACAACTGACAGGAAAATACTGAGTAGCAGGATAAAGGTAAAACTCCTCAAAATCCATCTAGTAGCACATCAGACCAAGCCAAAAAGATGGCTATGGTTCTGCATACAAGTGGAACACAAAAGAAGAAGAAGAAGAAGAAAAATAAAAAAAAGAAGAACAAGTTGGAAGTCACACTAGATGAGATCATAGAGATACCGAAATGTGACCCAACAACATTAGACTTTGAATCTCTCCAAGAATATGGAGAAATCTGCCAAAGGAAAGCTTTGCAAGAAAAGATAAAGAAGTAGCACTGAGATTCATTGGTACTAGAGAACACAAGGGACATCTTGAGTTAGATTGTTCCCAAAGTTGATGTTGATCACAATGCCCCCATTCTAGATCAACTTTGCGTCCTCGCCGAAGAAATCAAAATGCAAAATGTTGATGCAGAAAAGGCATTGAGGAGCGAGAAGAGAAGAAATTTCAATACAAATTGACAGAAAATATCAACCAATAAGTGGTAGAGAATAAGGTAAAGCTTTCAGAATTATCAGATCAATTAAATCCAATCATAACTGAAGTTGTTTCCTTAGTACAAAAGCTATGCACTTTAGAAATGTTTACAAAGGACAGGAACTTTGGGAAGCAGAATCACAATTCAGAGAGGAGGTTACCGAGATATAGTCTATACTATTACCAAACCTCACACTTCTGCAGACTCACCTAAGTTCAGCTAGGCAACATATTGCCACCCCTGAGATGTTTGTAGTAGACAACATCTATGACATGCATGCATAGAAAACATTGGAGCATATGGCTCTAGAACATCTCAAGGAGAAATGGGAGAAGATGATGGAGGAAATGAAGTCCTCACACTCATATTTATGATAAGCTATAGGTATACACCTTTTCCCTTACTATCAAAAAAGGAGGAAAAGTAAATTGATATGTACAAAGATTAATAAAAGGGGAAAATGAAATAATATGTACACAGACATAACATATAGTAAAAAGGGGGAAAGTAAAAGGAAAAGGAGGAGATAGTAAAATATACATATACTATACTATAATGACATATGCAATGGGGGTGTCATGAAATGACTAAGGTAATATACAAGGTGTTCATACTATAAATTTTGATAGTATTATGCACATATAATTTTTTGATACTAATGTCAAAGGGGGAGATTGATAAACACAAATTTTTTCCATTAGTATGCAATGAGAAAACAAGTTGTTCAAACCATCAGTTACACTTCACCAAAAGTAGGGTTGTCAGTTCAAATAAAAAATGCTAAGCAAGGTGAAAATCAACGACACAGTTTTTCAGTGTAAACCAAAAGAGTAAACCGAAGATGATAAAGTAGAAATCAACAAGAGGAAATTGACAGAGGAACTCGACGAGAAGATACAGTGCAAACTGAGAGAACAGACAAAGAGCAACCCGAGAGACAGTTCAACCAGGAACACCAAAAGATAGTCAAACTGACTTAAGAGAAAACCGAGCATCAGACACTGAAAGTTAGTTACATCCCAAAATAAGTGGATCTGACTTCCACGTCAGATAAAACAATTGTATTTTATTTATAAAGTCTTGATTTGTTTTTAAAACCATTACTTTAGGGACAAGCAACATTATTGTAATTGTTTTAATCAGTATAACTGATTAAAAACATGCAGACTAGGAGATCAAGGTCAAGTTGTAAGCCTTTGATCATAGAGTTAGTTTTGTAATACGTGAAACTTAATTAGGTCAATCTATCTTATAAATAGATGTTGTAATCATTCTTTACTATGGATGAGAGGATGAATGTAGCCAACGAGTACATCTATGGATCAGACTGAGAGTTTCAAGAAGCAGAACAACAAAAGATGAAATTGGTTATCAAGAACCAAGAACAGAGGCTACCGAGCAACAAAGGTATTAATCAATCACAATACATGATACATTTATACATGTGAATTGTAATGGATCTGTAATCAACAATAGTTAGATTTCATACACTCAGGTCAATGAGTATTTTTGTTTGCATTCTAACAAGTGTAGCAAATAGAAGAAATCCTTTCAAGGAAGGTGGATTTAACAATCCTATTATAAATCTCTTAACTAAGTGCACACTAAACACTGTTGCTAAAGCTCTTAATAGATTAGACCTTAAAAAGTCTCCATAGATACTCCTAACAGGGTAGATTATCAGAAGTGATCAAATTGTAAGCCTTAACCGACCCTTTCTAATCTGCAGATAGTGAAGTTTTTGTGGGTGTCATCGCCACCGCATTTTTTACCTTCTAACAGGGGTTTTATGAGTTACCATATCTTGTGTTATGAGTCAATTACTTTCATGAATGTTTACATGTTTGACTAAGTTAAAGAATTGATATATATTACACAAATATATTATAGAATATATGGTTGGATGAACAATTGATTGCACAAAGGATAAAAGGTAAAAGAGATAAAAGTTTTAGAGGTACTGATTCATCCCTCCCCTCTCAGTACACACTTCCCATTATTTCCAACACATGCATCTCTCAATGGCATGTGGAAGTAAATGTGGCTCCCACAAGGGTTTGAGCCCAACATACCATTGAAAGACAAGATGCAGATAGATAAATCAATCAAAAAATGAAACATTTAAGGGACATGTAACCAAAATGGATGAAACCTTTTTTTCATCCAATCACCAACATAAATGCAGCATCATGATGTTCAAACTCATCAAAAGATGCAATCAGAGCAGCAGTAATGAACAGGACCAAGACATATGAAATGCTAGCAACATGAAGTAATAGAGTACCATAATTCAAGCATCAAGCATATTTTTCCTACTATCATGATAACATAAGCATGAATATCCTGTGTCTAGATCATAAAAGACTAGTAACAGCGGGGTATCAAATAATGTGGTAAGAATAGTGTTCAAGAGTGTGAGAAATTAGCCCAAAGAGTGGGATTAACACTATGGACTAATAAAAATGATAATGTTGCTATCGTAGAAAAATAGAGACATATGACTTACTAGGTGCCCCATTAAATCAATCAAAGAAAAGATCAATGCAACATGCATGGTGTATCAATCTGATATCTACAAGCAAAAGTATAATATCAAAGTATACTTCCATTTTCCAAGGGACAACCAATCATATAATGCTACAACAGTAAGATATAACTCCGTGAATGAGCACTTTCAGTGATAGCAATATCAGCTGCAGTGATAAGACATCATAATCATACCATAACCACAATATATAGACATAGATACAAATGTAGAGCTTAAGTATGGAAGGATACAATTTCATGGAAATGTTCACAAAAGCAGAATGATACAGATTTATATTTTTATGGTGGATGGTTCAGATGAAAATTTATTGTGCAGAGAAATATATTTGTGTGTTGAGGCATCAGACAATGTTGGTCATTGGAAACTAAGTAACCAATTGTCAAATCTAGCAAGTGCTCTTGGCCAACAACTATAGAACATCAAGGGGTCTTAATGCAAAGATTCATGGTCTTTAATGAAGGAGGAAGCCCATCATGAAGTAAGAAAAGTGAAAGTATTATGAAGCCCTCAGCTTCTCAGTCTTCATCATGCAAAGAGTTTTTATATTTGAACTACAGTAAGGAATTACAAGATTCATAGCTCCACTACCCTTGAAATAAATAGGAGAATCATAATGATATTTATTTATTCTTATGAATAGTAGGGAAAAGAGGAATGAAAGTGGAATATGGCTATGATAGTCATTTAGAAAATGGAGCATCACATTAATGTTAAATTAAAATGAAGCTCAGAAGGAAATACAAATACAATTATACAAATGATGAAACCCATCAAATTCTGGGAAACCCCTCTATTTGTAACATAGAAATTCAAGTTTCCATTTTTTATTTTGAGCACCCAGATCAGGAAATAATTTAAATAGAGTATCAACATGGAGATTTGGAAGAAGTTGGAGTAGTTGGAGAATCAAGTGTACAGTAATGCACAACAGTCTTGGGTTCATGATTTCCTATAGATGAGTAGAAACCCATAGAGTATTGTTGCAAAACTCAAAGGAAGGAAAAGAGAAATGTAAAATCCAGCCACCAGTTATAAAGTTTTTTAGAAAAGCACAAAATATACATAAAATAAGAATCCTTGCCACAACATATAAGCCTAGGTTTTCCAATGCAAAGAAATACAAAAGAAACTCAGAGCCAACTATTTTTTAAAAATCAAAAGGTCATGGAGTTTAAAGTACAGATGAAGGTCACATCCAATTATGTTAATAACATTGTAGTTTTCCTTTGTATTTAATTTCTTCACAGAATAAAAATGCAAAATAGATGCTTCTAGGTTGTAAAGCTACAAAAAAAGACAGTGACTTGTTACAAAGAGAGAGATACAACACATTTCTTCACAAAAAGGAGAAAGGTATATGCAAGTTTTTAATTTCCAGACCACAAGAAATTCATCAGATTCAAGTACCTAAAAAAAAGTCTACATGAAACCTCTCCACAAACCCTTGGTGGTGACCAAAAATAGCAAGAGAGTGCAAAAAGATTAAATGTGTTTTCTTTTTAGGGTTAGGTATTTGTTGCTTTCCCTAGAAGATTCAAAGTGGTTTCCATTTTGTGGCATTTTAAAACCAAAATTATTCTCCATCTAATAGTCCGCAAGGAGATGTAAGGCTTTCATGCCTCTGGCTATATATATATATATATATATGAAGATGTAATTAATAAATAGATATATGGATTTATAAATCCTTTATTTATTTTTGCATTAAATCAAATTGTAATTAATATTTATTAAATAGTATTTTATGAACTATTTAATAAATATTAAATTAGGAATGCAACAATAGAGGGAGCATCTACTTTGAACAAGAACTCATGGAGAGATAAGAGGAAGATTAATGAGAAGATTTGGTCTTGTGAAGAAGATTTAGGGTCGGTTGGAAAATATTTATGAGGTTTTTTTCGTTGGAAATATATTGTAGGCTAGGTGACTGGGGGGGGGGGGGGGNTTGTAGGCTAGGTGACTGGGGGGGGGGGGGGTGAATCAGGAACCAATAAAATTTATTCACTTTTATCCTTTATTAGATTGGCTAATATAATTGCATGCATGGAATAGAAAAGTAATAAACATTCATAACACTTGACACAATATTTGGTTACCCAAAAACCTTCCAAATAGAAAGTAAATTGGGGGGTGGAGGTGATACCCACAAGCTTTAGAACTACAGTAATAAAGTTGTTCAGTTAAGGCTTACAATTGACCACTTTTGATGGCCTACCCTGTTAGGAGCAATAAGGACTGTTAGGTCCACCTTGTGAAAGGGTTTATAAAATACAATTAAGTATGCACTCTGTTAGGAGATTTGATAAGGATTGTTAGGTCCACCTGGTTAAAGGATTTGACTGATACACCTGTTAGGATGAACCAATGAATGATCTTCTATGCAACTTTGATTTGCTGAATAAGATCTTTTGAAGTAATGCTGATCACCTGAATATGATAGATGAGTCTCTATTATTCCTTTATACTGTTGTAGCCTTCTAATCAATCTTCCAGTTCATATTCACATTCATATATCCATTCTTACATTATTATTTGGACAAACAAAATGTCTTACATATATACCTTATCCAAATCAATTACCTCTGCAAGTCGGCTACACTTATATTAAATAGTATTAAACAATATGTACTAAGTCAGCCCAATGCTGATACTTGGGTCTAGTAATCCACTTGGGTCTATTAATCCACTCAGATGATATATTGACACTCAGGCAACACAGTGAACTAGCAACTTTGGCACTCGATTGACACTGGGTGCTAGGGCCACATTGATCACTCGGAGCTGGTATGCAACTCAGGTAACACTGGTGACTCGGGTGATATTGTTTGGAACTAACTCTTAGGTCGACACTAACACTACTTAGCTTGGGTAACACTTCAAGTTGTTGGCTTGGTCAACACTATAACCATATAAATGATTAAGTGTTTTGGCACTAATTGACATGTCTTGTCATAAGGTCTACAGTTTTGACCTTTCAATGCACTTTTGAGTACATTTTTGAGGGTTTTTTGCTTTCCTTAATGGAGGGGTTGGTCAAGTTTGACCATTTCACCCTATTTGATCACTTTTGGAGATAGATTCACAAGCTAGATTTGGGGCTTATTGTTACATCCAACCCAAGTGGTTTTGGGAAGTCTTTTTTGGTGGAACCGCTTGGAGTTTATACTTAGTGAGTTTGAGGACTCATTTTCAGTTAGTTCCATTATATGCAGTTCACTATTTTTGGAGTGATTTGTTTGGAGTCCTCATTGCAGTTTATGGGTATGTGCATGATCATGGTATACCAAGCTATGACCTTAAGTGGCAATGAAAAATAAAAAAATCAGGGTTAGTCAACTTGACGTAAAAATTTGGATATCTTATCAACCTTATGTCAAAAATTTGTAATAATAGAATGTGTAGGAAATTGAATTTAGTTTCTAAAATACTATCCCTTTTCTATAAAAAATTAATCTAATTGTTGAAAATTTTAGATTTCAATGTAGTAGTATGAAAAATTCAGGAAAAAGATAAAAAGTATGTGTATGTTTGACCACCTTAATCACAATCAAATCATGATATCTTTTCTCAAGATTCTAGATATGAGTAGTAGACTCATGCCTGGATGTGACGCATATTTTTTTGTAATTCTTTCCAAAATAAATAATTAATTATGAATTTTCTGCTACAAATTTTTCAGAATAATAAAACTCCCATGTCTGACCACCTTAACTAATTCTAAAATTTACAAAATTGAATTTTTTAATTATTTTTTCTTATAGTAGGTGAAGCATAGAATGTGATGCATGTTTCAGATTTCAAAAATGTTAAACCATTTGAAAGATATAGTTGTTTTTCAGTCAGTCTGTCAATCAGGACTTTAGAGGTAACTCAATTAGAAAATAATAATAATTACTTATTGAACTTGAAATTTGACAACAATTATATTGATGGAAAGATGATAATCTCTTTAAGAAACCCTTTTTGTTTCATCAATTTCGGGTGAAAAAAAGGTCATCAGCTACATGGTAGAAGTCTGGAGGGGTGCCAGCAAGAAGTTGAGTCCACTTTTTGGCCAAAAAGTGGAAGTGTTTTCCCTGATTTTCAAGTTGTCTGTCAATTGATGTCAAAATTTGAGGCACTTAGAGATTGAATATCAAAAAAATCACTAATAGAAAATGTAGTGCTCAGAGTCTATTTTTCAAATATGTAATTTATTTAAATACCCACATAGAAGAAAATTTATTTAGTACGCATGTTTAAAAACCTCTTTTTCAAAATGCCTGTTTCAGGACCATACCCCGCATGTGTACGGCCACCCTTTTTTGGAGTAAATAAATGAATTTTTCTAAATCCTTTTGG
>MU224216.1:1443257-1467435 GCA_018584345.1 Thuja plicata
CCGAACCAAAACGGGTGCCCATTTTTAAAAACGGGCACCCATTTTAAATTTACGGTTCGGGCACCCGAACCATAACGGGCACCCGTTTTTTAAAAAATGGGTGCCCGTTTCTGGTAGCCAATTTTTTGGCCGCGGACTTCCGCGGAATTGGCACTCAACTTTGTGCTTGCACCCGGAGATTAGAGGAAATATGATAAACATGTTTTTTGGGTTGACCATCCACCTTTGGCATTGCAAAACCAAGACCCGAGGAAAATACCAAGGCTAATTGGATATCGGATGTAAAATTGGATATTCTTTTTCAAATCGGATATCTGATTTTTGCCTCCCAAATTTTTCTTTCCATTTAAAATTTCAACATTTGCAGTTTTGAACTTTTTCATTCCATGTTATTTTCAATTTTTATTTTAGTTTTCAATTATTGTTATAGATATCATTTTTTATAATATTAATATTATGATATTAACATTAGTGTTAATATAATAATAATAATAATAATAATAATAATACCTAGGATCACTCTCTCTCTCTCTCTCTCTCTCCTAGGTATTATTATTATTATAATATTAATAATAATGTTAATATCATAATATTAATATTATAAAAAATGATATCTATAGTAATAATTAAAAATTAAAATTAAAATTGAAAATAGCATGGAATGAAAAAGTTAGAAATTGCAAATGTTGAAATTTTAAATAGAAAGCAAAATTTGGGTGACAAAAATTAGATATCCGATTTGAAAATGGATATCCGATTTCAAAACAGATATCTGATTTTATATCTGATATCCGATCAGGCTTGTGCCTTTTCTTTTGGTTTGGTCATGTGTACTGACACCCAGGCGTACTAAAAAGTCAACCCACTTTTTTAGCACATTTTGGACGATTGAAAAGAGGATTTTTTTTCACATTGCCACTTTTTGGCATACCATGATCCTGCACATGCCCTTATGTCATATTTTTGTAACTCGTTCATGAGTACATTGTTTTTTCACCATTGAAGCTTGAATAAAGAAAAATTTGGAGGCCTATTGTTGAGTTCATTCTATTGTATGTAGATTACTGATTTGATGTTGTTTTTTGTGATTCATTGTTGGAATCCTTAAGTGTATGTCTCAGTCCCAACATCTATGAATGAATAGTTCATGCTAAAGCAAAGGTTACGAGTTGTGATTTACATTTTAGTTCAGTTGTTAATTGTGAAAGTATCCTTTTCTATTAACTTGTGACTGAAATCAGTCCTTGTTATGAATTACTTATATGCTAAGTATTTTGACATTAATATTGTGTCCAGTATTGAATTGTTTCAAAGGCTTCATTGTGTCTATAACAACAATGCATTCATATAAGATTTTTGTTCATCACCTTACATTTATGAAAAATTTTAAGTTAATTTCGAGTTATGCAAGCCTTCTATCCCTTTTCTAACTAGCTTTAGTTTTCATTAAGTCTTTTAGTGAAGTATCAAAGAGGAGTCTGGTATTCTCCGGAAGTTCATTTTAGTTTTAAACAACACACATATTTTGAATTAATCCCATGTTATTCGAGAATGTCATTTTTTTATACAATTTGATAAGGGCGTATTAACGAGACTTTATGACAGCCTCGCCAACAACGATGAGAGTTGTCACCGGGTATCGAAGTATCGACCAACATTTCCTGAAGAGGTTTATCAGAGAGTGAAATCTCCTTGCCTCCAAGAACTTGGTAGTTGGGTCATGACGGGGCAGGTATGGTTCAGTTGGGCAGGTGATTGTTTGATATTAAGGGGCTGACTAGTTTTAACTCATCTAATTCTGAGGACTTAGAATGGGTGGGGGTTTCCTGCAAGTAAGATTTAGTTTCAATAAAGAAAACACAAAAAAGAGTAAGCTAGAGTTAGAAATCAAGTCTATTTATAGTCGTGTTATGAACTTCCAGACATCAAATATAGTCTAGACAGGGAACCAACAACAATACCAAATACATATATGATCATCAACCAAACGTACATCAATAGCAAAGAAAATTATTTCATCTATCTGTAAAAGAACGGGAGAAGAGGACGTAAAGAAGAATACAACATTAAAGACATCCACTAAATATGGAATTAAAGACAACACAAAGTGTGGCACCAAGAGTAATATCTCATTCTTTCATTAACTTCAAAGAGCCAAAATCACTGGTTAGTACATCCATGGCTCCAGAGGAGCATTAATATACTGAGATTGATTAAATAACTTAGGCTAATAATGTGAGAGAAACAATCACTATGGATAGAAAAATCATCAATTTTGTCGACCCTTGGAATGGCGTCAGACTTCTTATTTATAGAAAAGACTTTCTATCTACATCCGGGCCTATAACCTATACAACCTACATATTTACATTAAATAGAATATTCACAAATGGTACTACCCATGTTTCCAGAATCACCCTTATTTTATATTACAATGATCAAAAGAGACAGAAGGGAGAAAGAGAGAAGAAGAATGATCCAGGGGACCAACTACCAAGGAGACACCATATTACATGTGGAAGTGACTTGCGTACTCTAGGTGTGTCAAAATAGGCACTCCATAAATGTAGAGGCGACTCCCTGTCTTCAAGTACCTTCCCTGTACATCAAATATTAAATGTTGGATCGACACCTCGGTCACTAGGAAGACGTGTGCATTCTTTTACCCCTCTTTTTTCACCTCCATGTTGTACTGTACCTACTAAGCCTATCAAAGAAGACTGAAACTGAATTAGAATGATAGTTGATCGACCTCGAAAGAAACATCGATGTAGACTATCATAAAGAATACAAAAAGTAAATTTAGGAATTCTGGACCCTTGGATCTTGCACTCAAAGAATAATGAATAGAAGAATAGATCTGTGGGAGGAGAAGCTCCAAATCCTGGAGGACTTATTGCTCCTTAAATTTCTTAAATCTGCACTACACCTTCCTCATCCACCTCCTTTAAACAATCCATATGACTGGTGACCTCATCAATATAATCTATTGCATCTGTGGCCTTTTATTTCATGTCAACATCAACCCTAGTGGCATCATGAGCCCTCAACATCAATCAGGTGAGCTCTCCCATGACCAAACTCTCCTGATGGTTGGAATTGGGCATCAAAACCTCTTGACGACCAAAATTGGGCATCAACCAACTCATCATACTTAACCAATAAATAATCAATGAGGGCATATGCCTCAGGGCTCAATGAATTTGATGATGTGAGTTCCCATATGAATAGTGTATACTAGTCCATTGGATTTTGGATTGCACCCACATAAGTATTTAAGACCTTTACTAGTTGCTTGCTCATCCTAATTCAGAATGCAAGTTTGGAGTACTGGGTCTTTGGGAAACCATAAATATCATTCCCCAAAACTTTGGTCTTAGCTAAATTCTCCTCCCCTGGGTTACAAATTTATTCTAGAATCTCCTTCCAGCCCTCACATTTATTAGATTGGGTCTATCATTCTAGGAGGATCCTATTCAATTGGTTGATAACATTATCAGCCTTGTATAAATCCAGGAGGGATTTTGATAAGAAGATCCAGAGTGTCTCTAATTTTTCATTTATCCATTCATCCATAGCTAACACCTTCTTCTTCATTTTCCAGAGCGAATCTATATCACTCTGTGGAAGGGAAATTCTAAAGGTGGAGGGCCTGTGCATTATAGAAGAGAGGGGAAGTGCTAGTTCGGTTACGAGCCTTAGAAAATTTGACTCTGATGCTTGAAGCTTATTCCTCTTCTAATACTTTATTTCATACCATTCATGAATATCTCAACTTGCTTCATCTAGGAGACCCAGATCTCCTCTTCGGTCTCTTCGGCCTAGGGGAATCTCTGCTATTGTGTAATCTTCAACCGCTACTTCAGATTCATCTTTGTCTGCTGGTGGGGCTGCCACTGTTGCCACCACATTTCCATAAGGTTCCCTCTGGGTAGTATGGAGGGTTAGAGCCTTCTTGGGATTCTTTTTCACTTGTCCTTCGGTCAACATCTTGGTGAGGGACATAAGGGTTGATACTTATATCGACATTTTTCTCCTCCGGGACTCTACTAGCCACTATGGAGGGCCTTGTGTTTCACTCATTTCTATTTTTGAATCTGAGGTATCTCTAGGCCTTTTCTCTGACTCCTCCATTATTGTATCAATAGCGTTATTTCCATGATTATTATCTATATTTGTCTTGCTATTTATGTATCATTTCTTGGGATATTTTCCACAGGTGGGGAAGATGGCAGTGACTGTTGCACCTATTTATCTTGGGATTCATTTGAATTCCTAGTGTTGCATCCTCTTTGTAGGTGCCAGAATGAGGCAATGGGCCTTGATCACCTATTGGAAGTTGGAGTGTAGCATTTGTGGGTATGATTTTTCCTAAAGGTATTGTTTCCCCAAATGCAAGCAATTGCTCTTCAACCTATTATTTTCCTATTCCTTCTTTTCTTCTTCTGCTTTTCTCTCAGTTTCTTTATGCCAGTGTTCTTCTTCTAGTTCTTGGGTCATGTGCTTTTGTGCCTCTTCAACCTCCTCCACTTCCTAGAGGGCATCAGTATCCTGTCTTCGGACTACATCCTCGATCTCTTTGTCCTTGGTTGCATGGAGACTACCCAGCTCTTGGATTTGGAAGAAGTCATCAATATTTATTTCGGAGATCTCAGGTGGATCTTTTGGGGTGTCATTCTTGTTGGAGGAAAAATTAGAAGGAATATCTTGGATCTAGGCTAGGTTTTGGGCTCAGGTCTTTATTGGGAGGAGACCTATAGGCTTTCTATCTCCTCCTCCTTGGAAGTGTTTCCCCAGTGGCGGCAACCTCTACTCCTTCTCTGATATCCTCGCAGTGTTTTGGTAAAATAAATTGGGCCTCTAGAGAACCTTGTAACCTGGATGTATGTATGTTGTGAAAATTGGGTAAAATAGCATCCCCATGAGATGACCATGGCCATTTATTTTGAAGACAACCTATACCTTATATCCTTAGTAAGAACCTTTATTCCATGGAACACAAAGGCATCATTTACTCTACAAAAATTTGAGTATGATTCATCCTATTGGATCTGAGGAAAATAGTCCCATGGGGTATATTGTCTCATTTCTAATCTGAGGACACCAAATGTGTCCATTCCTTGGATTCCTCCTTGTTGCTGGGAAAGGGAGCACAAAAAAAAAGATGTCATATAGAATTAACCATCTTACCCTAGCTTCCTCAGCTGGGCGTCCACATGGTTGGAAATGATAATGGCACATTCAAAATGCTACTTATTGGTAGTCATACAGTAGAGGAAATAATACATCCACACAGAGAATTCCAGAGCGTGGGGCTCACCAAAATTCCTGCACAAAAATATTATCCCATTCTGAATTGGCTCCTTGAAGTTGGAGTGAGGGATATCCATCTTCATTTTCTTGAAGTCCCAACGTGGAATTCTCAACCATTCTATATTTAGGAGGCGCTGAGCCACATCTTCTACCTTTGTAAACTATGCCACTGAGGTTGCCCAGGTCATAATGATGGCACCTTCAAGAAGGGGATCTTCCATAATGTGGAAATGGTATCTTGGTCGAGGGAGGCAATAGGAACTCCGAAGGATGTGGCGATTGTGCAAGCAGTCACATTGTAGTTATTAGCCATGTGTAAGATTAAATTTGGAGCCTTCACAGAGTGAGGGAAGAAAGAGGCTTGGATGATCCCAAAGTAAGAGATATTGGTTGTTTCTAAATCGTTGGACGACCTAGATTGGTATATGGCCTGCCTAAGGCTTCCTTGTTCGGCCCAGGTGCAAAAATATGTGTCTAAATTTTTTCGGAGGGTTGTTTCAATCCTGGAACCCTGAATGGTTCCATACCTTTTGTACTTCATTACTAGATGGATTTTCTCCAAGGCCTTCTCTACCTTTTACTTCTTCGATGGAGCCGTAGATGTGCTCGGGAGTTCAGGGCTTCCTAGGGGTGATCTTATTACTGTCATTTTCACGATTATAACTTACAAAACTAGATGATCGTAGCATAAGATATATGATTTATTAAGATTAGAATTCAAGGATCACTTACCCTATTAACTAGAAATAAAATAAAGAAACTTTAATTATCGATAGAGAACGCTAGACGAAGCGTTCTCTTCACAAGAAAACCACCAAAATTCATGATGTATGACCGGAAAGGCCAGAGCCCAAAAATAGTAACTTAGTGACTTGTTAGAACCAAATGTATTGGTGACCGCTAAGGCATCTGGGGGATGGATTCTGGAATGACGAAAAAGTACCAACAAGCTTATTGACATGACACTAACTTAATAACCGGTCGTTTCAAAAGTAGACTTGTGTTTGTCCACCTCAAGCAGAGTAAAGACAACTAACTAACAATTGACATTATACAAAGGACATTAATGGCCAACTAAGGTAAATTTAAATGCTTGAACATGGGAACTAGTTGTGCCATTAATTTGGACATGATGGAGGAGAGAGAAAACTCCAAACTAGCCACCATGGACACCCAAACTCGGCTTTGTGACTAGCTGAGGCTCTGCAACTCAACATAAATCATTTGGTCAATGACACGACTTGGGCAACATTGACTTGACACAGAGTCCATGACCCATTATTGTGAAGTGTGGTCGACAAACCTTGCAAAGAACTTGGACCAGAAGAACTCACATCCTACTCACATAGACTTAACTATACTCGCCAACAAAAATTTACAATGTTTACATGAAATCTATAGGATGCTCACAGAAATTTAGAAGGAACCTATACACAAATTTGCAGAACAATTTACAAATTTACACATGTACACTATCCTACAGAGCACCCAACCCATGAGGTGGACAAGCAGAGGAGGACAGACATCAAAAACCATTAAAGACGAGCCCAAAATCCCATGCAACACTATTTATAGCGCGGGTTTTGGGAAAAACAAGGGCAAAAGAGAGGAAAACAACAAAAAAAGGGGAAAAACAAAACCAAAATAGAAAGAAAGAAAAGGAAGACACCAGCCAAGGGCCAAGGAACAACCCACCTGAGACAGAGAGTACTACAATTGATGAAACCTTAAATGATGTTTCACCAGTCGCCTTAACAACCAATGCAAACACCTTCACACAGACTCAAGCACTTGCACAATTTTGTTGTTGGAGACTAGAACTTTAAGAAACCCCCCTCCAGAAAGAGATATAAAATATTGGCAAATATTTTATTTTCTTGACAAAAAAAGTTAATTTCTATTGGCGAATCTCTCATTATTTTTGTTAAAAAAATTATTATTATTGGCGATTAATTTTGAATCATAATATTTCTTTAGAAAATATTGGCGAATCTCAAACAATAACAAGAAATTTATTAATCAGTATGGAAAATACTTCTATTTTAAAAAATAGAATTCTTATAAAAAAAGTATTGGGCTAAATGTTGAAATCTTTGATGGGTTTAAGGGATAGACTCTATAATATTTAGTTACTACCATTTATTTAAAATAATTCTAATGAGATCCAAGATTTTTTAAAGGCTTGATTTCTATTGAGATCAATAATCAAAAGGAAGTTTTAGCCCCATAAGTATTATAAATCAAATAGTAACATTTTTAACTCATGGAATATAATGAGGATCACTAGATTATATATTTAAATCAATAATGACAATTAAATACTGGTGAAATAGTCCTAAAGTAACTATTAATTATGAAATATTATTGGTGAATTAGTTTACATTTCTTCAATAACTTATTAAATTTAGGCGGATCGAATCGAATCATGTGTCAAATATTGTGGCGAATCTTTGAGTTCAATTTTGTGATAAAATAAATTATTTGGCGATCTCAATATTTCCAAAACAAAATTTTGTAAAAAAGTGGCGATTTAGGCTGCCTTAAATCTTGAATTATTAGCCAAATTTAGACTCTCAAATTAAAAAATTAGCCAATCGGCGAATATTAGCCACTAAAAAAATCACTACTAGAGACTTGAGCTCAGCAAACACTTAGCAATTTGTAGTTGATCTCTCAAGAGGAAATTGTGTTCACGGTAAATGTGAAAGTGAAGGGTAAAAGTCTTTTATAATGCCTAAGGGAGCGTATTAATTGCCAATCAGAATTCTGGGGATAGGTAGACTTTGAAGTCCATACCTCAGGGCACCCGATGTTCACTTCCTTAATCAAAGTCAGAAGTGATGACACTAGAATCCTTGGAGTCGGGAATTCCTTGACCACAAGAAAAAAGACACATCCTGGAGAAACACAAAACAAGAGAAAGAAACCAAGGCAAAAGAAAAGAAAAAGGGGGACCCAACATTTTTCCAGAAAAAATGTAGGGATGGTTATGCAAGGCATAACATGGTGCATTTCTGAGAGCTAACAATTTTGGCTACATTAAAAAACTCTTCCAAAAGAAATTGTGACTAAATTTGTATTTTCATAATAAATTTGAGGCAATTTATTATCATAAATATGAATTCGCAAACCATACCTTTGTAAGGATCATTTCTAGAATACCTTTAAAAATCCATGCATTTTAGCATTTCATTGTTCCATTTTAAGAAAATTGAACACAATTAAAGGGAAGAGAAGTTTTGAATACCTCCACTACAATTTTATGTTTGAACGAAGAAGTTTTTTCAGGTGCTTTCTATCACACATAGTAGCTACCTGGCAAGCATAGTAAAATTCTTCCTAGTTTTAAGTATGTCAGCTTTCACTGATTTTACTCAACTGATGGAGATAATGATGAAGACCAAGATCAGAGGTATACAAGATTGTAGAATGGATTAGATCAGTTTTTATTTTGTCATTTTTATCAAGCAATTGATTTCAGGTTCATATTGAATTGCCATATCTTTCAGAGTTGATTAATGGGGCAAGTTAATAAAGATCAGATAATAAAAAGTTCATCTTTAGATAATTGGTTTCTACTTCATCAAGTCGGTAAAGAAGATTGGGAAAGTCAGTAAGAATAAAGAGTTAAGTAACCAAGCAAAAAGAAGTTTGTCAGTAAAGGGTTATGTAATTCGGTCAAGACATCAAGATATTGAGGCACCGAATAGTGCATGTTAGTCACAAAACTGAGAGTTAGTTGCCGAGAAGAATAGATGTTAGAAACAAGGATAAAAACACATTTAATGGCGAGCTACAAAGATCTAGAAGATTCCAAGAGTAAATAATAAGTTGGTTACAAGATCTACACATGAGAAAATTCAAGGAAAAGATCTATGGTATAGATTAAGCAAAAAAAGTGGAGGTTTTATTTCCAAGAAAATTGCAAGTTCTGAGGTGATACCGAAGTGGTTAACCAAGTTTCAAGTTCACTAAATTAACTCAAAAAGTGATCTAACGGCTGAGCATGATTGAAGGAAAGCCTAATCAAGGATATTAAGAGGAAAAATTGATGTCTATTTAAATGATGAATTCGAATAAAAAGGGCTATATTTGAAGTGTTGAAGTGCTACCGAGTGATGCAGTAAAGAGAAAGGAAGTGTAAATATGAGTCTAAAGCAGAGATTGATGAAGTGTTGATGCGAGTAGTTAGAAAGCCTATAAGGGATCTGATCAAGAAAGAGGTAGTTGTAGTTTTACAGATCATTTTATACATTGTTGATTATTTTAATTTGTAATAGAGAAATATCTTAACCGAGTGGACTTAACAATCTTACTATAAAATACTCAAGAATGGTGACATTCTAAAAGAGTGTTCAAAGCCCTCTACGCAAGCCACTCCTAATAGGGTGAAGATCTTAACGGGTCTGAGGTAAATTCCCTAACAGGGTCACATATAACAATGTGTATTTTAATCTTTAAGAGGATTGGCTTTTAACCAAACATACTTCAGAAGAGTATTTTCATTTATGGGTGAAAATTCCCACATAGGTTTCTCCCAAATTGGGTTTCCTCATTAAACATGGTGTTAAATGTGTTGAATGTTTCATGTGAACGATATTTATTTTTTATGCAATTTACTGTTTGAGTTATTGAATTTATTTGGTGATTCGGTTGTTGTGGTTGTTTTTCCTACCATGTTGAATCAAAGTTGAGTTTTAAAGTTTAAAGTATCATAGTTTTCTTATTCACCCCCCTCTCAGTAATCCAACAATTGGTATCAGAGCTTTGTACTCTAAGAGATAAGTTAAAAAGACTTGAGTTAAATATTTGAAGATGTATAAGAGGGAGGTATCAAAGTTGAATAAGGATAACTTCTCTACATTGAAAAAAAAATGAGGTTGCACTTATCTGGCATTGGAGAGTATGCATTATACTATCTTGACAATGAATATTCACCACCACCATTTGGAACTTTGACACTTGAGAAAATAAGAGAAAGATAAGATCACACACAAGTTATGATTGAGATATTATCTACTCTCACTGATATGGAGTTTAATGACCTTAAATGATGTGATACAACAAAGAAGATGTGGGATAAGATTGAATTGTTACATGGTGGAGATCAACATGTTCAGAAGGCAAAAGCTTAAATCTTAAGAGGAAAATTTAATTCTATGAGAATGAAAGAAGGTGAGAATGTTACACCATACATTGCAAGACTAAAGGAAAATGTGAATGCTATCAGAGGCGCTGAAGGACAGATAACAGAAGAAGATGTGACAAGAAAACTATTGAGGACATTGTTCTGATTAAGTAAAAACAGGTTTTACAAGGACCCGAAACCTTTACAAAAAAAACCAAAGAGTACAGCAGGTTTTACAAGGACTTGCAACCTAGAGTATAAAGATAAACAGTTTTAAAACATAAACATCTATGCCAAAGCATCTAAACAGGATAGAACAGCAAAACAACAAAATGAACAGAAAAAGTCCCAAAGATACAACAGAAGACAGCAGGGACAACAAAAAACCCAACCAGGAATGCAAAAGGAATAGCTACATCTCTTTAACCATCTCCTCAGCTTTGAGTACCATGATTTGCATGTTATTGACCGAAGTTTTCAGCTCCTCTGTTTCTTTGTCCTCCTTAGGACTCTTTTTCTTAGCGCTGGCTCTGGTACGCGATCCCGGTCCCGTCTTCTCCACTATACTGCTGTCTTTATCCTTGTTGATCCCTTCCAGTTTGTCCATAAGAACTTGCGCATGACCACAGTAAGCTTTTAGGCTTATGAGACATTGTTCACCTATTTTTTTTACAGATGCCTCCAGTCTTTTAACTTTTTTTTGCAAACTCTTAATTTCTTCATCCCTGTTATCCTTTTCCATCTTGTCTTTAATATGTTTGATTTGTTTCTCCATGATTTCCACCTTGTTGGCATACTCAGCCTGAGCTTCTGAATTGCCAACAACATCTCTCATTTCCTTCAGACACTCAGTCACAGGTTTTTCCCCTATTCCCATTCTGTTGAGAATTTTCATGTCCTCCTGATTTTTCTCAACTTGATTTTTCAAAATAACCTGTTCACTATACATGTTATTAATCAATCCAGAATAACTTGAGGACATTGTTACCTATGTATGCCATCCGAGTATTTACAATACAAGAACTCAGATCCATCCCTCAGATGACTATTTCATTGGATGCTACTATTGGTAAGTTGATTTCTTTTAAGCTTAATGATTTTGATAATAGTTTACCTACTACTACTAGGATTGAGTATGCATTTAAATCATCTTTGAAGATTGGAAGTTCTAGGGAGTCTAGTCCAAGTGATGGATATGCAACTAGTCCTAGTGAAAGATTCTATAGTTGCAAGAGTGAGTTAGAAGAACTGTATGATGAAGATGAAGCAAATGAAAAATATTTTGAAGCTCTACTAGCTAGAAGAATACAAAGAGGTAAAGGAAATTACAGAGGTAAGCTACCATTGAAATGTTTTAAATGTAACAATATTGGTCACATTGCTGCTAGATTCCCTAAATATGAAAATGATGGGAAGAAAGAAAACCGAGATGATCACAAAAGAGAAAACAAATTCAGGAGATTCTAACATTTTTTTTTAAAAGGTAAGAAGTCATGTCATATTGTTAATGAAGGACTAACCAATGATGACAAATATGATGATGACGGTGAAGAAGTTGTATATGTTTCCATCAAGGATAATTCTAATGAAGAAGAGAAAGAATAAAAATCCCTAATATCACATGCAAGCAAGAATGATACCTGGATTATAAATAGTGAGTGTTCACACCATATGACTGGTGACACACTTAAGTTAACTACTATGGAAGAACATGATGAAGGATTTGTCAGATTCAATATTGATGCCCCATATCTTGTGAAAGGTAAAGGCTCTATAATTCTGTTGAATAATACCATATGTGATGATGTATACTGGGTTGAAGGACTAAAGTATAATTTTTTGAGTGTAGCACACCTAAACAATATAGGACACCGATTAGAATTTCAGTATGGAAAGGTAGAAGTATTTGATCAAAAAGGAAGTATGATTGCCACTAGAGAACAATATAAAGGTAATCTATTTTATCTTGATACATATAATAAGAGTTTTTTATATGCTAAAGTTGAAGATGCATGGTTATGACACAAGAGGTTATGTCATGTAAATTTTGACAATCTAATTAAATTGAGCAAAAATAATAGAGTTAGAGGTCTACGGAGATTGGAGAAAATTGAGAATGTCATGTGCAAGGAATGTAAAGTTAGAAAATGACTAAGTCAATTTATACAAGTAAGTCTTATGCTACACAAGGAATTTTAGAATTAGTTCACACTGAACTATGCAGACCGATGAGAATACAAAGCTAATATGGTGATAGATATTTCATTTTGTTTGTTGATGATTTTTCTAGAATAATGTCTGTGATATTTTTAAAAGAAAAATTTGAAGCTTTCCAAATGTTTAAGTGGTACAAGGGAAGATTTTAAAAGGAGACTAGAAGAAAACTGAAGTGTCTGAGATCTAATACAGGAGGAGATTTTACTTTTGGTGAGTTAACACTCTTCTACGATGAATATGGAATAAAGAGACAAATGTCCGCACCAAGAACACCACAACAGAATGATATAACTTAAAGGATAAATAGATCCATTATGGATTGTGTGAGAACACTGATGATTGAGAAGGGTATTTCTCAAACATATTGGAGAGAAGAAGTCAGTACTACTTCTTATACACTTAACCGAGTATAATTGAAGAAAGGTACAAACACGAATCCATATGAGAAAAAACCAAATGTAAGTTATTTCAAAGTATTTGGAAGTAGATTCTATATTCTTAAAGATGATATGGATGGTAAGTTTGATTCTAAAGGAGATGAAGGAATATTATTAGGATATTCTACAAAGAGAAAAGCTTACAAATGTTTGAACAAATCTACTAACAAGATTGTAGAAAGTGAAAATGTGAGAATTGATGAATTTGCAAAGAGAAATGATAAGGAAAACTAGAAGGAACCTGAGGACTATCAAAGATTTGTATATGTTCAACTTGATGTTCCTGATCCCTTACCAAAAACACAAACTGAGGAGGAATCTGAATAGAGAGAACTACAACCGAATGATGGAAATGAAATTTGATCAACTACCGAGCAAGTTCTAACGAAGTATGTGAGGAGACGCCACTCACCAAGAAAGATAATTGGAGACAAGAATGTTGGAATTATGACAAGAATCAAGCTAAGAGATAATACATGCTTAATTTCTAAATTAAATCCAAGAAGAGTAAAGGATGCATTGGTGAATGAAGACTGGGTTAAAGCTATGCAAGAAGAGATAGATCATATTATAAAGAATAACACACAGACTTTAGTACCAAGACCTAAAGATAAAAATATTATTGAGAAAGAGTAGGTTTTTAGAAATAAACTAAATGATCATGGAGAAGCAATCAGAAAAAAAATAAAGACTAGTTTGCAAGGGGTATGCATAAGAAGAAGGAATTGACTATGGTGAAACTTTTGCAACTGTTGCTAGATTAGAAGGAGTTAGAATTCTACTAGCATATGCATCTTAAAAAGGATTTAAAGTCTATCAAATGGATGTCAAGACTGCATTTCTTAATGATATTATTGAAGAAGAAGTTTGTATAGAATAGCCTGAGGGATTTGCTGAGAATACTAACAAGGACATGATATGCAAACTGCACAAGGCACTATATGGTATGAAATATTACATGCATATCTAATCAAGATTGGATTACAAAGAAATAGTGACAACAACAATGTGTATCTAAAATGTGATATTAATAATAAGATTTTGATTGCGAAGATATTTTTTGATGATATTATTTTTGGAGGCAATAACACATTATGCAGATCTTTTGCTGAAGAGATGAGAAAGGAATTTGAGATGTTCATGATAGGGGAGATAAAATTCCTCCTTGGACTACATATTCAACAAGTCAAGGATGGGATATACATCACATAATCAAAGTACATCAAGGAGATCCTAAAGACCTTTGGGATGGAAGACTCAAGACCGGTTGGAACACCAATGGTGACTAGTTGCAAGTTATCAAAGGAATATGAGTCAAAGGAAGTAAATGAGACACTCTAGTGATCAATGATTGGTAAGATACAATATGTTGTACATAGAAGACCTAATATAGCTCATGTAGTTGGTATTGTTACAATATTTTTTTCCGATTGAAAGGAAACAAACATGTCTGTAGTTAAAATAATATTTAGATATCCAAAAGGAAACAAGGAATTTGATCTACTGTACAAGAAAGGAGGAACTTTTGAATTGAAGATCTACACTAATGTTGATTGGGCCAAAAACATTGATGATAGAAAAAGTACAAGTGGAGGATATTTATTTGTAGGAGAAAGATTAGTGACATGGTTGAGTAAGAAACAAAAGTTCTATATCACAGTCTACTATCGAGGCTGAATATGTTGCTGCAGCTATGAATTGTGCAAACATTGTATGGATCAAACAACTACTTGAAGGTATTCAAGTAGAGATTACTGATCTAGTTACGATTTTCTATGATAATACAAGTGCTATTAAAATATCAAAGAATATAGTGATGCATTCTAAGACCAAGCACATTTCTATCAAGTATCATTACTTGAGAGAGAAAGTTCAAGACAAGCATGTGATGTTGGAGTATGTGAACTCAAAAGATAAATTAACATATATATTCACTAAGACACTACCGAAGGATGGTTTTGAGTATCTCTGAGGTAAATTAGGGGTCATACCCCTATCCAAAATTCACTAGAGAATGATGCATGCTGCATCAATTCTAGGACTCAATAAAATATCTATTTTGTGAGTTGATGCTAGTGTTCACACTTTAGGTGTTGCTTGAAGTTGTGTAAAGTAATTAAGTATGCAATGAGTTATCAGTACATGCAAGGTATGATCCATTGCCTGAACATGTTTTTAGGAGTATGAACCTTTGGAATTGTTGTCAAAGAGGGAGACTGAATAATTGATGAATATAAAGAAAGATGGAGAATGTTTGATTGAAAGAACATAAAGAGAGAGAATATGCATAAAGATGTTAAGAGAGAATGAACATAGAGAGAGAACAAGATCAAACAACTTAGAGGGAGTAAAGATATAATAGATATGTTAGAGTATGCCATCATCAATTAACATTGTTTCCATTAATGCCAAAGAGGGAGATTGTTACTCAACTAATGGAGATGATGATGAAGACTGCGATCAAAGGTATACAAGATTGTAGAAAGAATTCTAGATCAGTTGTTATTTTGTCATTGATGTCAAGCGAGTAATTTTTGGTTTATATTAAATTGTCGTATCTTTTGGAGTTGATTTAATTGGGCAAGTTAATAAAGATCAGACAATGATAAGTTCATCTTGAGATAATTGGTTTCTACTTTATTAAGTCGGTAAAGAAGATTGGGAAAGTCAGTAAGACTAAAGAGTTAAGTTACCGAGAAGAAAGAAGTATGTCGGTAAAGGGTTATGTAAGTCAGTCAAGACTCTGAGACATTGAGGTTACTAAGAAGTGCATGTTAGTCATCGAACCAAGAGTTAGTTGCCAAGTAGAAAAAATGTTAGAAATAAGGATAAGAATGCATTTAATGGTGAGATATCATGATATGGAAGATTCCAAGAATGAAGAATAAGTTGGTTACAAGAAGTACACATGAGAAAATTCAAGGAAGAGATCTGTGGTATAGATTAAGTGACAAAAGTGAAGGTTTTATTTCCAAGAAAAGTGCAAGTTTGATGTAGGAGAATCCTAGGATCCTTGGAAATCCTACACAACCAAAAAAGATGTTTGCTTATAGTTCTTTAATTTGTTCTATGTCGCTCGGGTTCTGCTACTCGGGCATGCCTATCTCTGTTGCTCAAGTTTTGCTGCTCGAACATGCCTATCTCTGTTGCTTGGGTTCTATCTCTCGGGCACGCTTTTTTTTATGTTGCTCAGTCATGCTTTACCAACGGGTTTCCTATTTCTCGGGGTGTTCTTGCCTGAGTCTCTCTATTTCTCGGTCATCCTTTTCCTGAGATGCTTATTTTTGGAGTTGGATTTGGTGGCCGAATTCTCAATTTAATTCTAATGGTTTAATTGATTTGGGGTCTCTCATTGGGATTTGTGTGGACCTAAGTCTAGGTCTCTCTTATGGTTTTGAGTGCCAACTTCTTTAGTGGACTCTTGTATATATTTGTTTCATTGTTCTTAGTTTAGCATTTTTATTTTTTTTTGGGGGGGGGGGCAAAAGAGGAGAAGCAAATAAGCTGAAGGATTGTAAGCTATTGAAGATAGTTGTAAGTGGGTAGACAAAGATTGTAGATTTATTGGTGGCTTGCAAGCACAAGTTCAGATCTAGTTTTTTCCACTTAGCTATAGGATAGATAGTTGGATCCTGCGAGATCTTATTAACTTTTTGATGTAATTGGCCCTAACCGGGAAGGCCTTAAAACCTAACATGTTGTATGTAATTGAATCACTGAGATTATATAAAGTTGATATTGTTATATCTTGAGTTGTGTTATTTTCTACTGTGTTATTCTGGTGTTGCTGCAAGTTTGGACAGTCCATTCTTGGATCCTCCAAGCTTGACTGCATCAAGTGGTATTAGAGCCAAGGTCAATTTTTTTTGTTGCTTAGAGTTTTCAAAAATTTGGAAATATGCCTCCAAGAATATTGGACTCTAGGGTGATTACAGATCTTTCTGAGAAGGTGGAAGCAAGGATAACAGAAAGATTCAGATCTGAGAGGGTGACAATGAAGAATGAAATCATAGAAGGTATCGGGAATGTTGGATTAAAGAGAGGCCCTAGAACATATGATGGTTATGAAGAAGCTGCTAAATATTTTGAAGCTGCTGGATCTAGTGGAGATGACAGAACTGATCAGATGGAAATATCTAGAGGAGACATATATGGTAAGTTGCAGAGATCTGGTGCTAGGTTGAATACAAGTTATCAAATGGAGGTGTCCAACTTCTCAGGTACATTGAAGCCCAAAGATCTAATTGATTGGATCGGTGAGTTGGAAGAGTACTTTGAGCTGGAAGACATTGAAGACCTGCTTAGAGTAAAGTTGGCACAAACTAAGTTGAAAGGACACACTTCTCTATGGTAGAAAGAATTGCAAAGGGACTGAGAAGAAGAAGGTGAGATGAAGATCAATAGGTGGAGGTTGATGGTGGAAAAGATGAAGGCTAAGTTCATTCCTGTTGATTATGAACTAGAGTTGTTCAAGAAATTGCAGAATCTGAAACATAAGGAGATGACCATGGAAGATTATACTGAGGAGTTCTACAAATTGACTATTCGGTCTTAACGTAGAGAAATTTCTAAAGAAAAGGTGGCAAGGTATGTTAATGGTCTCAGATTCAATATCCAAGATTATATTGGTATGTTGAAGATTGAATCTGTAGAGGATGCTTATCAGTATGCACTAAAGGCAGAAGATAAGTTGAAGAGAATACATTATGGTAATTCTTGAGGGAAGGAGAAACAAGAGTGTCGGTAAAAGAGAAACCAAAAGTTGAAGATGAATTGAAACATGTTGAACCAAGGAGAAAGATAGGTAGAGGTGTATTCAGAGGTACTTGTTACAACTATGGAGAAGGACATCGGTCATTTGAATGTCCCCATGCAGATAAGAAGGCTAGTAGTCACCAAAGTGATATGGTGAATGAAATTGCTGAGAATGAACCTTAGGTGGAGGGTATGAATCTTTTTCTTAGGAGAACATTGTTGTCCTCAAAGCAAGATGATTCTTGTCAAAGGAAAAAATTGTTTAGGACTATGTGCAAGTCTGGTGGTAAACATTGTAAAGTGATTGTTGATGGAGGGAGTATAGACAACCTAGTTGCTGAGGAGATGGCTCATAAACTTGGTCTGAAAAGATTGAGACATCCTTGACCTTATATAAAATAAGTTGGTTACAAGCTGGTCATGCAGTAGAAGTGAAAGAGTAGTGGGTGGTGAGTTTTTACATTGGTACTTATAAAGATGAAGTGTTATGTGACATTGTGGAGATGATTTATTGTCATGTTTTACTCGGTATACCTTAGCAGTATGATAGAGAGGCTATTCATGACTATAAAAGAAATCTAATTACTATCCTGAAAGATGGACATAAGTCTATTTTGATTCCTTTGAAAGATGAAGGTGAAGGAAGGAGGAACTTAAGCATTGGTAGAAGATCTAAAATGGTTGCAGTAGATGGTGCAGACATAAGTGAACATAGATGTGAAGGTAAATCAAAAAGTGGTAATGGTAAAGAGAAGCAGAAGAAGAACCGAGGGAAGAGTGTGTCGGTTGGAGACTTGGAAGACATGAACCAATTTGCGATCTATGTGTTGAATCCCAACAGATGTTCATCCAGCTTTTGAGAACATCTTTTCATACATGGGGTGTCTAATGCAGGAGCATCCTAGGCAATCCTGCACAACCAAAAAGATTTTTTCTTATTTTTCTTTAATTTGTTCTCTATCGCTTAGGTTCTATTGCTCAGGCATGCCTATCTCTGTTGCTCAGGTTATGCTGCTCGAGCATGCCTATCTCTATTGCTCAGGTTCTGTCTCTTGGGAATGCTTGTTTATCTATTTCTTTATCATGCTTTACTGACAGGTTTCCTATTGCTTAGGGTATTCTTGCCCGAGTCTCTTTGTTGCTCGGTCATGCTTTGCCCGAGATGCTTATTTCTAGAGTTTGATCTGGTGGCTGAATTCTCAGTTTAACTCTGATGGTTTAATTGATTTGGGGTCTCTCATTAGGATCTGTGTGGACCTAAATTTGGGTCTCTCTTATGGTTTTGAGCGCCGACTTCTTTAGTGGACTCTTGTATATATATTTTTCATTGTTCTTAGTTTAGTAGTTTGGGGGGGGGGGGGCTAGAGAGGAGAAGAAAATAAGCTAAAGGATTGTAATCTATTGCAGATAGTTGTAAGTGGGTAGACAGAGATTGTAGATTGCTTGGTGTCTTGAAAGCACAAGTTCAGATCTGGTTTCTTCCACTTAGCTATAGGATAGATAGTTGGATCCTGCGAGATCTTATTAACTTGTTGATGTAATTGGCCCTAACCGGGAAGGCCTTACATCCTGACATGTTGTATGTAATTGAATCACTGAGATTATATAAAGTTGATATTGTTATATCTTGAGTTGTGTTGTTTTTAATTGTGTTATTCTGGTGTTGCTACAAGTTTGGACAGTCCATTCTTGGATCTTCTGAGCTTAACAACATCAAAGTTCCAAGGTGATACTGAAGCGGTTAACCGAGTTTCAAGTTCACTGAATCAGTTCAAAAATTTGATCTAATGACTGAGTGTGATTGAAGGAAAACCTAATCAAGGAGATTAAGAGGAAAAAAAGAGTATATTTGAAGGATGAATTTGAATAAAAAAGGGTTGGAAAGTTGAAGGGTTGAAGTGCTACCAAGTGATGCAGTGAAGAGCAAGGAAGTGTAAATTTAAGTCTAAAGTAGAGATTGATGATGTGTTGATGCTAGTAGTCAGAGAACATATAAGGGATATGATCAAGCAAGAGGTAGTTGTAGTTTTATAGATCATTTTATACACTCTTTCTTATTTGCATTTGTAACAGAGAAATCTCTTAACTGAGTGGACTTAATAGTTTTATTGTAAAATCCTTGAGAAAGGTGACATTCTAAAAGAAAGTTCAAAGCCCTCTAACCAGGCCACTCCTAACAGGGTGAAGATGTTAACAGGTCTTAGGTAAATCCCCTAACAGTGTCACATATAACAATGTATAACAATGTGTATTGTAATCTTTAACAAGATTGGTTTTTAACCGAGCATACTTTAGAAGAGTATTTTCATTTGTGGGTGAAAATTCCCACAGAGGTTTTTACCAAATTGGGTTTCCTCATTAAATCTAGTGTTAAATGTGTTGAATGTTTCATGTGAATGATATTTACTATTTATGAAAGTTACTGTTTAAGTTATTGAAGTTGTTTGGTGATTCGGTTGCTACTGTTGTTTATCCTACCGAGTTGAATCAGAGTTGAGTTTTAAAGTTTAAAGTATCATAGTTTTCTGATTCACCCCCTCTCAATAATCCAACAACCTATGCACAATGCAATTTACTATTATTTTCTATGAGATAATAAAGTATGCCTAAATGTTCTATATCTATCATATTTGTATCCAAATGCACTTACAATCCATGAGAGAACCAATTTTATTGGCCAAAAAAAATGAAGAGGAAAAGTGCAATTAATGTAATGAATGTAAGCATAACAAACATAATAACCCTTGCAGTGTGTTGGTATTACCTAGTGAAGTGTGCCTTAGGGGTCATCTCTATGCTTAAGGGTATCCAATATTGATTCATGATCAATAGTACTAATAGTCCAAAGTTATTTTGTCTTTGGCTTTCCTTGATGCTTCAACAACTTAACATTTTATGCTATAACAAGGTGTGAGTACATGGGAATGGTTTTGTGCTTCTTATACTCTTCAAATATAGGCATGCCATTCTTTCTAATCATGTATGTTAGCAACCATGTTCCTACAACAACAAAAAAACCAGTAGGATACATGAACCCATCATCATATGTCATCGATTGTGAAAGATATTTCTTTCCTTATACACAACGTGCTAGCCAGTAATCTAATCTCTCATCATTCCCCTACAATGTAACCAATGCAAATATATGTCTTGGTTGTAGAAGACCTGAAAGGTGGTCATACTCAACTAATCTTTCCATGTCATCATTTCTCAAGGAGATTGTGAGAGATAATGGAGTTAGACATTGTGGAATCCATGCATCCACCCGCTCACTTGAATCACATTGATCCCAATCACACTAAAAAAACATGGGACAAAAAAAAGCCAACTCTCGAGTCCAAATGGTCCATGTACTTGCATCTGAGCTTTGAAATGAATGCATCTTTGAAGAATCTATAACTATCTGAAAATATAATCTATCCCCTATTGTGCCATTGTCAACCAACCAAAAGAATATGTGCACTACTGAATCAAGAGTCCCACCCCGTGACAATGTTGAACTACACCAATCAATAATAGAACGAGCATCAAAATATTTTGCACCTAAAATACTCAATTTATTCTTAGCTAGAGCTCTCTTCACACACACACCTTCTCCATCATGCTCCCCTTTCCCATTCCCGGTCTAAAAAAACTCCAAATGTGAGGTACACCCCTATCTGCATGCATTATACTCAACCAATAAAATATACAAGAATTCTTGAATTGACCAGTGCAGTTATCTGACCAAATGAGATGTCTATCCATAGCAATGTCATTTTCCCACAAGAACTCAAAAAAATTCTCAAAATAATGTTGAACATACTCAGAAGAGTGGGATCTATCATCATTCATATAAAATTGTACTATCTAATTATATTTTGTTCATGTTCTGTACTATCATGGGAATGTCTATATGTTATGTGGACAAAAATTGGAATTTGAATGTAATTGCAATATTGAGCTTGAAACTCATTTTGTGGCTGCAGTGTGTATTTATCTGCAAAGTCAACCACCAAAATAATAGCACCAATCGAGAAAGAGTCCTTACACATCCTAAATTTCTGATCCAACTAGTGAGACCTATGACTATGCCTTGCATACTTGTAAACAATATTTTTCTTGAAATTTGAAATATAATTAGAAACATTACATTCTTTTGTAACTAACTGACATCTAGAGCCTTCACCTCCACTCTTGAAATTATATTTTACCATCTCATGTATCTTATTTTGGACAATTATCTTTCCAAAATTGTGTATGTTTCCATCATGAAAGAATGAAACAAACTTCAACAAGACACCACATTGTGAGCACTTGTCATTTAAGAAATTATTTCTACTGAAGAAAAAACCATCATCTCTAGGACATAAAATTTTATCTAGCAAGTCTCTTGCTGATTTTGGAAGATGAATTGCACCACAATCCTACAATTTTTCATTAGTTTGAAAAGTAGAACAAATATGGCATAATTCTTCATGGTGCATTGAAAAATCCACATGATATTTGCAACAAATGGTATTTTGAATCTTAAGTGGTACACAATAAAATGACTTACATGACTCAAAAGCCCTTTGTGATATTTGCAATGATGGATGTGCCTCAAATTTTTTTCGAACAATATTGCTTGACTTACTTCCAAATAGTTTTTAGGATGTGGTGTGCAGTCTCAATCACTAATTCTTAACTTCAAGACATCCTGCACATTTGGTGATAGTCTTGAATTAGAGTGCCATAATATTTAAATTCCATTCTTCACACTATCAGTTAGCTTCTTATCAAAATGTGGAAGCCTCCCACCATAAGCCCATGTATCATTTTGAAAAGGATCATCAAGTCTTTCCCCTCTTGTCAGTGCTCTATCTAAAGTTTTACAATTTATGTTCAAGTCAACACAAGTTTGTCCCATAAAGAGAGCCTTTCTCAATGATGCTTAACTAAGGAGGTTGTAATAACCCTCTAAGTATACCTCTTATATTTTTCCTTGCTAGTCTTCCCAATAGAATTGAGAGCACTAAAAAGATTTCTCACAATAATATAATTTCTCTCCATTTTCTTGTTTAAACTAATCTTCAATTTTGCTAGTATAGGTCTCACCTTTTACATCTTTAACATTTTCTCAAACCATTGTCATTTCTCGGTCAATGTCTTCTTGCTATAAAAAATCATAAAAAATTTATGAATCCCACAACTGAATGGTTC
Organism: Thuja plicata; assembly: GCA_018584345.1. NCBI lineage: Eukaryota > Viridiplantae > Streptophyta > Pinopsida > Cupressales > Cupressaceae > Thuja > Thuja plicata. The sequence goes on from MU224216.1 coordinate 1,466,289, forward strand.
TTTATGATATCTTTTCTTCAACATTGCTCATAATATTCTCATCAATTTTAAGTAACCATTTTCATATTTTTGAATATCTTGAATTTGAATTTTTTCTTTATTCCTTGTAAGAGACTTCATTTCTCATATAATTTGGAGAAGTGTAATGTGCATTTGGTACTTGTGCAACATTTTTATTCTCAATCCCTTCATTTTCATTCCCTACAACTATATTTATAGTCCCCATATCTACATTTTCAATTTGAATCCTTACATTCTCATTTCCAATGTCTATATTTTCATTCTCCAGCTCTACATTTTCATTCTCCAACACTACATTTTCATTTTCATTCCCTACATTCTCATTGTCAAAATTATCATCGTTACTTTCAAATTCAATGTCACCTTCACTAATATTCAACATACCTTGTCTCTTGTTTTGATAATTTTCTCTCTCTTTCTCTACATGCTTCAATTTATTCTTTTGTAAGATTTCTATTTCGTTTATGTTTTTGATGATTGCTGCTCCCCATTGTGACAAAAAAAATATGGTGAAAATGATTGCTAATCAACAATTTTTTTTAAAATATGGTCCCAAAATGTTTATTTTGTCTCCAACTATCTCAGAGCCCATGATTGTCAGATGTAAAATAGATGTAGGGATAGATAGAATAATAGTATGGCCCATTGACCCTTTTTTGTGTTGAACATATCGGGTATCTGATAGGTATCGAATAATCGATCCTAATGGGTATGAAAATTTTCCTGCCATTAGCCCACCGCCAAGAAGTTGGTGTTGGTTTCATTGGTTTGGGTATCAGCTATATGTTATATATCGGGTATCTGAAATGGATAAAATAAAAAATTACTAGAGAGAGAGAGAGAGAGAGAGGTTTAAATATTAAATTTTATATCATTATATATATATATAATATTATTAGGTTTATATAATAATTTTTTTAATATTATATAATAATATATAATATATATCATATAACATGTTAATCCTAAACATATATAATATATATCATATAACATGCTTCATGGACTATTCATAATACTATTCAAAAAGCAAAGGAGATAATAAAATCTTTTGAGTGTTGTGTTATAACACATAATTATCGCGAAGCAAATAGTATAGCTGACTGGGCGGCGAATTACGCAAGCA